>OX388326.1:18898544-19087412 GCA_947579605.1 Athripsodes cinereus
AATTTCTCATACACACACGGAGATTAATCTTTAACTCAATACACGACCGTCTTTGAGAATTTGATCCAATTGATTAAGCTACGTGTTTCTCGAACGCCCGCGCTTATTCGCACCCCTTCTTTCAGATATCTTCTACGTCATGCTTTCCTCATCGCAACTTATTTACACGCATTCTATCTACAACACTTCTCTTGCATCCGTTTATTATTCTAATACCTTCATTTCTGACTCTACGCTACAAATGACAGGTATATTAAAATCAACTTTACTGTGCAACTAAAAGATGTAAGTTTGATCATATTTTCTGCTTTCGAATTTGTAGAAAAATGAAGAAAGAATAAGTTTATTTCAACACTTTTATTTATAACACAATATGCGGCAATAGCCTTTATAAGTTGTTGTTTTTTGTTCCAAGTTACAATTGCTTCAAGTTCCAAAGTTGCAAGAAATAAAGGAATAATCGTACGTACTCATCTTCGAACAGACTAAAATATTAATGTGCGGATTGTTTCAATAACTTTTTAATAATAAAATACCTAAATATAATATAAAGAAAAAAGAGCATTTCATAAAATGTACTGCTGATTCTAACATAAAACGAAGTCCTTGACTGATTCTCGTCGAAAACTTAATTTATAATCCGTGTATTTGTTTTCATATAAAACAATTTAAAATAGTCTGAAAACTTCTATTAGGTACTACTAACATTACATCATGGTATATCCCAAAAGTGAGATAGCAAGCAGACAGGCTGAATGTAATACACATACAAGCTGTTTTCTTTGTGCCAACAAAACGTTATGACATTCGAGATGGGTGGCAAAAAATTATATAATTATAATCATTATTGAATTTGAAATGTAAAATGTCTTAATTTTTTCGAATACCTGCCTTTTAGAGGACACTCGAAAACTTGTGGAAATGAGTGGGAGACCAATTTCAAAAGTTCATCAGTATCCTGGAGGTATAGTCTTGGCCTCATGCACACGAGATCCGCGGTTCGGTCCCAAAGTGCCGGCAAATTCCCCTTTCACGACACAAGCTTTTAGCCTACTGTGAAAGATGTATAAGGTTGTATTTGTATTTATAACAAAAACCCACACTTTACATCTTTAAAAAAATATTTTTTAAGGCGCTGTGGGGCTAAGAAAAGAAAAGCTAAAAAAGACATCAATATATGTAATATGGAACGAATATTACTTTGTGCAATTCGGGAGCTTACAGTCAAAAAATTACGGGAAAGAGTGGGAGACCAATTCTGCTCCACAGTTAATATATATTTAAGTTTTGAAAGAGCACAAAGGAGGTCTAAAAAAGGTTGTAGACGAAACGATTGCCTTATATTTTATTTATTAGGTATCAACTCTCTCTTTATATGTATGAGTGAACCTACATTAAAAGTTTTTGAGACATTTTTAAAAACATTCGCTACGCAGTAAGACAGAATAAGCGTAGACCCTTGGTAAGTAACCTATGTACAAACTGTTACATCCGGTTTCACAAAAGTTTCTTTATATTATTTATTATGAAATTTCGGTTTTCATAAACAAAATCTATATTTAGAGATTTTTACTCACTTAAATTACTGAACAACAGACAGTGTATTCAATAAAATGCTGTGGAGATGTGATCGCAAATGGAGAAATGGTTGATAAAATGTTGTGTGATAGAGTGAAGAATGTGGATATCAGGAGAATAAGCGGATGTGAGAGGAATATTGTGAATAGAGTGCGTGGCAATAATCTGCGATGAATAAGACATGCGGAGCGAATGAACGATGAAAAGTTGACAAATAAGGGTGTATTTATCTGAAAGAGAGAAGTGAGAAAGCGAAGAAGTTTATAAATTACATTTTGATCAATTTCCTAAGAACAGGCATGTGTTGAGTAAGAGAAATTGGCGTTCATGTATGAGAAACTGAATGGATGTGAAGGAAGCAAAAAAAATGAATCAATATGGTTTTCCGTTCTCTCTACCTAAGACACTTGGAACATGGTGTGAGGGTAAACATAAGTATTGACAAACTTTAACCTAATTTTTATAAAACCCGTGGAAGTAAAAAAAGTTAAGTGGCTTTATTTTTTTTTTATGGAACTGGCCGTGAGTATTGAGATGTAATTTTAATATTTTAATGGAAGGCTTGCCCTCGGGCACCTTCTAGAAAGAGATATAATATAAAAATGTACACTGGTATAATGTTAATAACATTTTTATTAAAGCTTAAAATATTTTTATATTTATCCTTGACCGATATTACCCAAATTACCCAAAAACATAAAAATTCAAGGGAAGAAACAAAAAATGTATATGCATACATACAAAAATAGCATCACGCCGCTTACGTCGAGGGGTAGGCAGAGAGGATCGAGCGCCACTTCTTCTTATACATACATACTTGCACATGCCTTTCGCGATGTACGAGTAATGTTACATTCAGTGATAATCTAATATATAAAATTCTCGTATCATGGTGTTTGTTATCATACTCCTCCAAAACGGCTGGACTGATTTTGATGAAATTCTGTGTGCTTATTGAGTAGGTCTGAGAATCGGCCAACGTCTATTTTTCACATCCCTAAAAGTTAAGTGTGGTCCAACCCGATTTTTTAGATCTCGAAGGCATTTTGATTTCGAACGCATTAAAAAATACATACAGCCTAAATTTTCACCCTTCTTCCATCAACCCCTATTTTTTAATAGCGGTATTACTAATCTAGAAATAATGTATATGGCAAAACAACGTTTGCCGGGTCAGCTAGTATAATAATAAAAATTTGCGTTTTTGATAAAACCTGTTCACTTTTGGGGGGCACTACAGATGAGGGGCTAAATGCCATAAAAAAATGCAAGGAAATTAAGTAAAAAAAAGTCTGTTTTGAACAATTTATGATCTAAGAAAAGAAATTTCTCAGAGATCACGTTTCGACACAGAATATGCTACTACGAGTTCCAGTTTCCAGGCTTATTATTTTTATTATAACTATCGGGAAGGCTTTATTATTATTATTATCATTACAAGGAGACACCTTGGAATGTCTCCTGCACTCTTGTTCATAGTTGGTAATACTACTCCTTGAAGGTAGAATATAATATAATATACTCTGAAAGAGGACAGTGTGAGAATAATAAAACTTGGAGAAAGAGGCTTGCACAAGGGATGCTAATCTTTGATCTAAGAAAAGCTTTCATCGAGTAAACAATATTACTCAACCGACACCTCACCTAAATTTATTTATACATTATTTACGACTCAAGCCTTTCACATTTTATATATTTAATGTACACAACAGTAACTTGCAAAAAAACAACTCAACCTTATCACATAGAAACTCGAACAATATAACAACAATTTTAATTTACTTATATTTATATGACGTGGATGTAATGTCCAAGAATTATTGATGAATTTACAGTGTCCTTGATGTGCTTTGGCACGTAAACGACACTTTAATGTTGTCCAATAATTGAAAATAATTATGTAATAAATTTATGTAATAGATTGATAATGTCCTTATAAGACGAAAGACGTCTCTCTCATCGAATAAATCAAAAGTAGAATAAAACACTTGGTTTATTTATTTCGGTAATAAATTTCATTATAAGTAGATATCTACCATAAACATAATAATTGAATTTTATCGTCACTTTGAAATGTGAAAATTAGATGAAAAAAATATAAATTAAGAAGAATGGGAGATCAGAAAAACATAACATTTTAGTCAAAAAAATATAAATTTATTTATAACATATTTTACAAAGTCAACTGAACGATTGCTTGATGTCAAAGATTTAAAAAAAGTAGTCAGCAGAACAACTGAATGTAATAAATATACATGCTGTCCTCTCCGTGGCAACAAAAAAAAACAGGATGGGTGGACAACCTTATCACTGCTGAATTATAGGTGCTAATTGTTTTTGTTTTTCTGAAAACCCGCCTGGCACAGTACACTAGAAAACTTACGGAAAAGATGGAAAGATTAATTGTTTTCAGAGTGCTCTACGGTAAATATAATGTAAAAAATAATGTTAAATAATTAAAAAAAAATAAAACAAAATGAAAAATGCTTTTTCGATGACTCGTTTAATTCAAATGCCATCCCTTCTCTGTGCCGTATATTGAAGATCTGATAGCATCAAGATGACCCGCAGGACAGGTAAGAATGGAATGGAACAGAACGGAATGGAATGAAACATAAATTAATATAATATACTTGCTCACGAGAGAGGGCGTTAGAGTAGGTACCTGCCTGGGAAAAATTAATGAAGTGTTAATGTACTGTAAATTTCACACAGCAGTTGCGTTATAACGAATGTTTGAATTGAATTTCGAAATTATTATAAAAGTTTCGTAGAGTTGTATTTATTTTTCACTTTTTGATTCTTTTGTGTCAAAACCACCATTAATTTTGTTAAGAATATTATTTAACAAATTAGTAAGACGGATGAAATCACTATAAAGTGAAAATATTGCCACTGCATATTAACACATTCTTTTTTTATGTAAACTGATTTGTTGATTTTGTTGTGTGTGTGTGATGATGTGCAAGAAGAATACAATAAATAAAATAAATAAATAAATATACACCTTATCAGCTGCACAACCAACATACTGTGCTCCGATGCTTATGAATCGGCTAAGGCGGTTTAGTGTACTTTATCCCACCAACAACTGTTTAAAACTTTCATGTGGGATATCTGTTGAGTGTAGTGTAGAGTACTACGTCAGTGGGCGGTAGAACCGGTTGACATAGCAGATCCCATCTTAAGACTCACACACCCACGAATACCTTGAAGTGTACAACATTCGTGGCATTTAAAAACACATCCCCAAACTGGATGGGTGGAGGAGTGTTGACAGTCATACCCAGAATCTTTTCCTCTCTTGCATCAATTATCAAAGGAAATTCTTAAAGGATATGTTCCACATATTGAGCTCCTGTCCTACGTGTGTGCCATGGATTATCAGCTACTAAGACTTCTAATTAAAAAAGCTTACATACCTCTTAGCTAGGCATGTCCAATGACAAGCTGTACAGAAAAATGATCAAGGGACAAGAAGGTAATTCTCAGTATATTATATAATTATAGACTTACCTTTATTAAATACTAAATATGACAAGAGTCAGGAACACCGAAATAAATTAAGTATGTGAAACTGTAGATAAATTATCTGGATATCTGGACGGACCATGTGGACTGTATGAGTAGTGACAGAAATGCCCACATTACCGAAAACGAGACTACTCTAGGATGTAGATTGCCTGGAAGGCCACATAAAAGATAGAAGTTCCGAACAAAATCCGAAAAAACAGTTCAACAATTGAAGAAGAAGAAGAACAATATTTGACAAATGTTCTTTTGCCACTTAAGGGCCCCGTTTAGCAAAAACGGTAAAATTTTCTATTTTCAAAAAATTTGATAGAAAAACTACCAAAATCTATTGACCCTTGCGAACATATTGATTTGATAAAATAAAAAATCAAATATTTATTCCCAATATTAGTTTTTTACTAAAAAATAAATAAATCAAAGACTGACGAGATTTATTTAGGTACTCTTTGTTATATCAAAATACAAATTATTTGTTAAATATATTTTTTTTTATTCATCCTATCAAGTATATATGTAAATACTATAGATTTTAGCAAACTTTTTTTAGTATACAAAAAAATGAGTTCATGTGGTGATTTTTGGTTTCAAAAAATGAGAAATTTTTATCAAAAAAAATATTTTTTAAGTCGGTCAATATCCATGAAAAAAACAAAATCAATATTTAGATAGTTATTACAATTATAGAACAAAAAATTTTTTTGTTCTATAATTGTAATAACTATCTAAATATTCTCAATATTTAAATAATTATATGGAAATTTGTAGGATTCTCGTGCATTTATGTACCAAACACACCCCCGAATTCGATTTTTAGAAATATGCTTTTTTATAAACGAATACTATGAAGCTAAAATCGAGTTTTTTTTTTAAAGTTAAAGTTTGATATTGGTAATTAATATTTGTTTTCATATTTTATCAAATCAAAATGTTCGTAGGGTCAATAAGTTTTGAGAGTTTGTGTACCAAACTTGTTGAAAATTGAATGTTTTATCGTTTTTGCTAAAGGGGCCCCTTAAATGATTTAATGAACAAAAAATCTATATTCGCCCTTTTTACAAAACGCCGATCAGGACAAAAAACAAAACTAAATTACATATTAATTTATTTGTTAGCAGCATCAAAGTATTTTGATAAGTACCTAGATAACAATAAATTGTTTCAACGAGGGCTGAGCGATTTAACCCTTATGGGCCTAAAACTTTTTTAATGAAATCGTAATACCGAATGTTTTAATTTCATTCAAAACTGAAAAGTTTTGTTATAATCTATGGAAATAATATGCAGATTATCCGATCCGTAACAGAATAAAACAATAGGGAAAAACATTTGAATGTGTTATTTAATATAAACAAAATTTTCTAAATGGTTTATTTTGACATTTACATACATAAAGATTCCCGTGAGATGAACATAAAAGTCCTGAAATGTCATAGGACTCCCATTTTTTAAATTTTATATTAAAAGGAGTTTGTGTTCCAGATTAATATGGTACAGACACATTTTGAGACTACCGCAGGATAATAGTATGATAAAAAGGACAATGGCCATTTAAGTAGGACCCAGAAGACCAGGCAGACCAGTGACTACCTGGATGCCCACAATTACCAGGGACCTGAAGAAGGCAGAACTGCGTTCGGAGGATGCAGGGGGCCGAAAAATTTGGAAGATCAGGACTTGGAAAGCCGACCCCAAATAAATAAGATAAAGGCGATGGCGAAGAAGAAGAAGTTTGTTTTCCACTGTTCATAATTTTTGTGTAATTTTTCATGCACCGTGGAGCTCCCAGCGAAAAATTCGTCTCCCACTCATTTCCGTAAGTTTTTTTTTTAAAAAAGGCAGGTATTAAAAAAAAGACATTTTACATCTTGAATTCAGCATTGATGAGGTTTGCTACCCATCCTGAATGTCTTTAGCTTTTTTTGGCATAGAAAGAACAGCGTGTGTGTGTTTTTTTACACGGCTGGTTTGCTGGCTACCCAACTTGTGGAAATACCGTGATATTAAAGTACAAGCAGTATGGTCCAATAGTATGATACTTACTTTATATATGTAGCTTGATATTAATTTTTTTGGCTTTTGAAAACCGGCTCGCGTCCAATTAAAAGGCACAGTGGATATACCTACTAAGGAAGTGTTTTATTTATAATTAATTCAACATGAACTTCCACCAAGAACCATCGGTTGAAAAATATCAACATTATAAGGTACTAAAACTTTCAAGAGTGGCTAAGATTTTCTTTACCAAAAACTCTACAGAGCAGAAATTCTTAAAGAGAATAATATTATAATATGGAGTAAATAGCATATGCTTTCATTGATGGGTATATCTATATAATGTTTTGTTTAAGATAGGCAGACAAAATCCTCCAGAATTGTGGCATACCACATGAATTGACAACAATCCTCTCTACAATATAGTCTGAAAAACGTCTGTCTTCTTTGATATGGGTAAACACATCTTGCGGACATGTTGCATGTTTAAATAAACCAAACATTCTCTCAGTGCTATTGATTTACATAATATAAGGTTAATAAAATCTTGTGTCGATAGTTTTGAATAAAATATTTTTATTCACTATTTATTATCTTTGAAGATTTGGGTACGCATTTTTTATGTTGATAAATAAGTGTTTTATGTTTATGTGTTATTGGGATTGACATTTTTATTTACTTGAAATTACAATAGAGCAGATAAAAATGTTTATAAAGAATATTATAATCTTATAAGTTATCGAGTGCTTGTAGATTACATCTTAAATTTTTCAATACAACTAGGAGATACACTGTAAGAAAAAAATATTTCTTCAATCAAGAAAATCTTCTTGAGTTAAGGACATTAAGGATTGAAATTTTGTGGAGGATTTTGTCGGGGGGGGGGGGGCGGGCAAATCCTGAGCACTCCCTTTGATTTTTTCTATTTTGTTTCGTTGAGTCTGGATGATTAGGAGCTCAGCTCTTAAAACATCCAGAGAAAAGTGGTGGGAAATCTTTAATATTTATAAGTTTTGTACCTATAAACAACGAAAGAATTACTTTCCCAATCTAAGAAGATTTTCATCTACGTGGAAGAATTTAAAAAAAAATCAAAACAAGAACCAAAGTATTTCAGCGATTGCATTTCCACAGCATTTGATAAATTATTATTTTGAAATGAAAAAAAAAACATTTCCATAATGTAGGTACCTACTTAATTGCCGTCTGAAAATAGCTTTCTCATTAATTTTTTCAAGTATTTGAGTGTCCTGTAAAAGTTCGTAAAACATCGTGTATAAAACATTAATTTATTTATTTTTATTTATTTATTCTTAACTGTACATTGATTACAAGCAAATTCACACAAAAATACATTTAAAACAAAATACAATCAATATACAGAGTGCGAGTTTATCGCGGAGGCGCGATTTCTACCAACTAACCCAAACTTCAATTTAGCAGTGATGACGTATATTGTCACCCGTTCTGAATATTTTTTAATATACTAGGAATAGGACGACCTGTATACTCATTACATGCAATAGTTAGTTCACTTGCTACCCCATTTGTAGGAAATATCGTGACAGTATAGATGTATCAAATTAATTAAGCTTGTATTGATTGTAGGTATATGTTGTACTAATGTAAATAGAGTCTATATTTGCATAACAAACACACATTACGCTTTATAATTACGTTACGTACGTGGATAGGGGTGGGTAATATGCTAATTTCACCCTTAATTGCACAGAATCGATTTATTATGTCATGTATTCGAGTACGGTATAAATCATTAGACACGATAGGGGGCGTACAAATCACTACACACAAACACACATAAATATAAATTAATATTTATTTTATATGCAACTATTAAAACTAAATATTAACTTTATTTCTAAGCAGAAAACTGTTAAAAAATAATCCATAGTGCCGTTAGTACGTTTTTTGCAATTTTTTTATTAACTTGTAATTTTTTTTGTTTTTTTTTAATGCAATTTTTACTTAAAAACATTTTTAACATAAACTATTTTTGACTTTTACATGTAAAAGTGGAAAATACAGTGTTTGTTTTTCAAAAATAGTTTATTAAAATGGAATTCCACGATGTAAATGATCACACTATTGAAAAATTATTTTTAACATATTATACTTTTTTAATATAGACCTTTTTTTGTTTTGTGTTTTGGTGTTAAATGGATTGTTTGATTTTAAGTATTGCGAGGGTTGTTGCTTGTTGTTGTTTGACGTGATCGGTGCTTGTTTGGTGCGGTTTCAGTTTGTACTGGGCCTGCGGTGATTGTAGACTGTTTTTGTTTGATTGTTTTTTTTTCTCTCATTCTTTTGTTTACATTGATATGTGTATGCTGTAGACACACTTAATTGGGGGGTTGGCCTGACCGAATCAATATTATAATAAATTATTATAATATTGATTCGGTCTAATTATTATGTTGTTTTTAATTTTTTTTGTGTGCATTTTGTCAACTTTCTGTCAAAATAAAGGACTCACGCCATATGTATTTCGATAAATGAAAAAAAAATATAGTTTATCTTATAAACTTATGTTTGTTTTATAAAATTCCATATTTATTGTAAATGAAACAATAATTTTATGAGTTCTACTAAGATCTCAATATAAATTCTTTATAGTACAATATCAGAGTGTCTGAAGTGTCTCGAGGAGAGAAACACAGGTGCTATGAACAAAGGGGGCTAATTTCTGTCATACGTTTCTGGGGGGATCGTTAGAGGGCGATTGGATTGACTCAGTCGATTCACATACATAAATGTGTTTTGTTGAAAACGAAAAAAAATAGTGTTCCGTCACTTACTTTGCCGTAAAGTTGACTGATTACAACGAGTACAGTTTTAATAATACGTAATAAATAAAAATGACATTATATTGTAGTGTAATAAAAAGCTTGAAATATTACCGTACTACCGTATGTAATGTCGTTGTTGCCAGACTGAAAAAATATGCTATGTAATCCTTTTCGGTATTTAAGCTTTTTTTTAATAACATGGCAATAATCATGGTTCATTATTATTTTATACGAGAAACTTAACAGTAATTAGGTTTTTAATTACATACTATTTAGGTACATATTATTTTTAGAAACTTCTACGTTTTATTTGAAAGTTTTTGATATTGTTAAACTTTGACATGAATACATATTGTACCCGAAGTTAGCAGTTTAATATACATAATTATGTAAATTTAACATATGAAATTACAATAATTATGAGGTTAAGAAAAGACATCGTCACCTTATTCGGTAGTGCCCCGGATGGGACTTGAACCGGCAAGATCCCCTCGACCAAATGTGCTGTCGTGAATTTAGTATGAGATGTGGTTTAAAGATATTCATAAAAAAAAATTCTTAATTCAAATAATATTGATCAAAATTTCGAACAATCTAACAAAAGATATTGAAATATGCACAAGAATAATGACTACCACACTAGCCATAAGGCTGTGTTGTGACAGAAAAACAATAGAATTATCTTGTCAGACAAAAATAAAATAAGTATGTAAACAAAAGTAACACAAAAAATTAGTCAGTGGATGATTCAGTGTGTTATTATAAGCAAGAAGTTGGGTCCGAAAAATGAGTCAAGTCTTATGGCTTTGACGGATACATATATAAGATGGGCGGAGAAGAACAGCATAACATAATTTCTACTTCATGTCACATTTATTTAACAAAGCACATTTATGCCACTTTTATCCTTTCAATACAAAAAATTACCTAAGTACAATAATTATAATTTGCTAACCTAATATTGAAAATCAACGAAACATGGTGCACCGTACGCAAATTCTCAATTGACCATTGTTAACCCTTCTAGTACCTTCTTATACATATATTGCGTTTATAATAATAAATTTTAAAATCATTTATAATAAATTACTTTGCACCGCAATAAATCTCCAACCGCTAGAAAGCTGTGACAAAACAAAAGAATTTTCATATTATAAGAAAAGTGTAAATATTATACGAGTACTTAGTAGTTAAGTTTTGCTTTCAGTACTTAGTGGTTACATAGTTTTTTTTATTTAATTTTCATTCCGCTAACGATGCACGGAACCATGTGGAATTCCTAGTATTTTATTGTGTTTCATTTATGGGACTAGCAGTCTTACCCGGCATGTACCTACTTGATTTATTTCTTTATTAATTTCTTCACTGCTAAAAGAGATTGTCTTGATTTTATATTGGCACGGAGAGGACAGTTTTCATGTTTCTTACATGCAGCTGATCTGCTGGCTACCCCACTTGTGGGATGTGCCGTGATGGTATAATAAAAAAAAAATAATAATAAAAGAGATATTTTAACTACACGACATAACAGGCTGGGTAAGCATAACAGAAAATGATACTATTATGTTTTCAACTGCATAGCTTAAAGTTTCTTTAGCAATCGACAATATTGAGGGGACCTAATAAGATATACGGAGAACGTTTTGAATATCAGTATATTTTCCCCCATTCAAATAATGCATGGTATTGACGATGACATTGCGCAGCGCTCAAAGCTTGGATGGATGAAATGGAGATCTTGAAATGAAAATGCTCAGATGGGCTGGAGGTGTATCAAGGATGGATAGGGTGAGAAACGTCCATATCCGTGGTAGTTTCAAAGTCGCTCCCATCGGTGAAAAAATAACCGAAAACCGATTAAGATGGTACGGGCAAATCTTGAGACTACCACAGGATAACATGATCAAAACACAATTGACGTAGAAGTAGGACCCAGAAGACTAGGCAGACCAGTGACCACCTGGATGTCCACAATTGCCAGGGACATGAAGGAGGCAAAGTTGCGCTCGGAGGATGCAGGGGACCAGAAAACTTGGAAGATGCCGACCCCAAGTAAATGGGATAAAGGCAAGGGCGAAGAAGAAGAAGAAATAATGCATGTATAAAACCTTTTTTTATCATTTTTTTTTTGCTAGACTGCTTTCTAAGATAATCATTATTCACCTAAGAGAGATCCATAATCACTGATATTGGTTCAAGTTTTTTGTTGTTGTTCAAAGACAAGCCAACCCAATATCGAATAAATGAAGACTCTTTTGGTTCAATAGTAAAAAAAGTGATATTACATAAATTTCTTCGTCACATGCAATTTTATAAATTTCATTATCAAAATGCCTATGTTTTTTTCTAAAGTGACATTAAATGTCTTGGTCCTATAGAATAATTTTGGGAATATTCTGGCTGAACCACATCTCAAATTTTGAAGATTTTAACAGAATCGAAGGAGGAAAGCACCTGGTCAAGACTATCTCACAAAGATGCACCAGATGGATTGGACTCATAATGCATCACAGATATATTCTACAAGAAATAATAGAAGGGACGGTTGGATGACAAATTATAGGAGGCGCCCTTGCCGGGATAACCTCGACAATCTATGCGAGGATATGAGTTGCGGATAGTAAGAGAAGCTGGAAAGAGTCGCACAGGATAAAACTCAATGAAGAGAAAGACTTTGTTGCAAACCAATCCACAGGATAGAAAACAGAGAGAGAGAGAAATAGAAAACGTGGCAAATCTGCAGCCTAAGTCAAATCACATTTAAGAGTTAAGTAGTCGTTTGGCTATAGACGACTTTGCGAGAAAGTATCAATTTGACTCGTGTATTTTAGCTACGAAAATTGATACTTTATCGCAAAGTCATGTATAGTCAATTAAACGACTACATAATGCTAAAATGTGTTTTGACTATGGCTGCTGTGATAGCTTTTGTTCGTAAAAATTGACATTCTCATGACACACGTCGAAACTGCATTCTAAACACATTCAGTAGTAGAGTAGGTATGCAACTAGAATTTTGATCAAATCCGTACAAACATATACACATTATCGCATTGTGTAATTATATTCAGACGATTGATTAATATTACAAAGTGTTTTGTTTTTAAAAAACTATATATCCAACTACACAAGGAGTCGCACGCGAATAATTAACATAAAATTTATTAAAAAACCGCAACATGTCACAGATATCAAAACATTTCCGTGTCGCGATTAAAAACGTTCGTGGTACTGTAAGTGTTAACAATATTTTTTGTGTCAATTTGCATTGCGCTAATAATATGAAGTATTTCAAAATAACTGAAAAAAAAAAAAAATATATCAATTCTCAAATGTTATTATTATTTACATAAAAAAATCTCCCGCTCTTTTCTGCAAGTGTCCTGTAAAAGGCAGGTAAAACAAAGATGTTTTATTTCTCAAGTTCGGCGTTGAGGTTTGCCACCCATTCTTCTCTTCTATGAAAAGGCTTTTATTGGTATTGTTGGGCCGGTTACGTGGAATCGCTTACCGGTGCCATTAAACTGCACTCTTCATCGGCGCCCTTGAGATGGTCTAAGGACTGTTAAACGGCGTCAAAACAAAATCATCCACAATCATCATCATTATCATCATCCTGAAAGTATTATTCTTGCTGGCACGGAGAGGACAGCTTGTATGTTTTTTGCATGCAACTGGTCTGCTGGCTGCCCCACTTATGAGATAAGCCGTTATGGGATAGTAGTAGTAGATACCTAGTTAATTAGTTGGGAACTGAAATGTGATAATTTTAATAACCGAGTAAGTTGAGGTGAAACGCAGAATCGAAATAGCAAGAGCCACTTTTAATAAGATGAAAGCACTATTCTGCAATGACAACCTTAATTTGAAGCTCCGTCAGAGAATGATAAAGTGTTATATCTGGTCTGTGCTGTTGTATGGTTGCGAAACTTGGACACTTAAGGTTAACACAATGAATCGGTTGGAGGCATTCGAGATGTGGATTCATCGAAGAATGCTTCGAATACCGTGGACAGACTTGGTGTCCAATACAGAAGTACTACGCAGAGCACATACAAATAGAGAGCTCCTGACAAATATTAAGGTTCGTAAAGTCTCATATTTGGGCCACATCCTGCGAGGCGATAAGTATAGGCTTCTGCAGTTGATAATAGAAGGCAAGATTGAGGGACGTCGAGGAGTGGGAAGGAGGCAGATGTCTTGGCTGCGGAATATCCGGCAATGGACCGGAATAACACGGATGGGAGAGCTGGTCCGCACAGCACGAGACAGGGAAGCATTCTCCAGAGTGATCGCCAACGTCGGGGGGACCTGATATGGCACTCATAGAAGAAGAAGTTGGAAGACATCGCATTTTAGCGAGAAACTCGCCTTCTGTACATTGAATACTATAACAGATTTTTTTATGATCCTTTGTTTTGATAATAATATAATGTAACCAATGTACGGTGAAGAATAAAATAAATAAACAAACAATTCTGTAAAATTTTCGTAATTCTGTAAATGTGGTTTGCATCATTTTGCTATAAACCCTTGAATAAACATTGGTACCTACACATTTACTAGCAAGCGAGGAAAATGTTGGTAATAGGTTCTTAGGAAATAAAATAAAAAAATAACAATATTTTTAATAGAATAACTGTCCGAAATGATAAATTATATTGTTTTGATATAACCGGAACCAATGAAGAATAAAAAAACTGTATAAATTGAATTCTATTTTGGTCATCATGTAGAGAAAAGGGATGCGAGTCATATTTTTTTAGGAATGAAAATAAAATATTTATATTTTGTACTATTGTATACTATCCTATCACGGCTTTACTATATCTCACAAACGGGGGTAGCCAGCAGACCAGCTGCATGTTATAAACAATCTGTCTTCTTAGTTCCATTTAATAATACTTACTTACTTTCCGTGTCCGGAACACCATCAAATTTTGTATCTCCAATGTTCGGCCACCCGGACACCCCCGGCATTCGCCAGTAGTGCGTCCTCGGGCGTGCATGTCACTCCTGTTTGGGGACATGAAAACAGGTGACTGTGATCCTGTACAGCACCACACTCACAGGTGTCTTCCTCTTTGTAACCCCATTTTTTGAGGTTACTGTAACAACGGGAGACACCTGTTCTCAGTCTATTAAGTGACCTCCAGGTTGGGTACGGCAGACTGTGACCAGCCGCCATACCCTCCACTGTAGGCAACTGTGTGGGCCCAGCGCATTCACGCCAGAGGTGCACCCGTCGGGTCTCCGGTGGACCTTCCATCGGGGAGGTGGACTCCAGGAAGCTCTTCCTTGACTTAAGTCTGCAGGTGCGTGTCTGAGAGCCATGCATCGGATGTCTTGTATCAGTGATCTGCTTTCCTCGCTCCACTTCTGCTGCAACACGTCTTCTGATCGTAGGAGGGGCAATACCAACAATAGGGTAGATTTCCTTGGTAGGGGTTGGTTTCAGACAGCCAGAAATTATTCTGACTGTCTCGTTTACCGCCACATCCACTTTCTTTGCGTGTGCTGAGTTATACCACACTGGTGCAGCGTATTCAGCGGCCGAGAAGCACAATGCTAGGGCCGAGGTTCGAAGTACATGGGGTTGTGCTCCCCATTTGGTGTTTGTTAGTTTTCTTATAATATTGTTCCTCGAACACACCTTTCCCTCGACCTCTTCACAGTGCCCTCGGAAGGTTAAAGCGCGATCCAGTCGAACACCCAAATATTTGGGTGTTTCGCTGTGCTCCAGTTCTTGTCCCTGCCAACATACCTTGAGTTTTCTGTTGGCTTCTCTGTTACGTAGATGGAAAGCGCAGACCTGAGTTTTAGATGGATTAGGTTTTAGATGATTGTTTTTATAGTATAGAGCCAAATCCTGGAGAGAGACTGATAGTTTTCCTTCCACTTCGTCGAAGGTTTTTCCTTGTGCCGCTACAGCAGTGTCATCCGCATAGATGAACTGTCGTGTATGGGAGTTTATAGGTTGATCGTTGGTGTATATGTTGTAAAGCATAGGCGCGAGTACGCTTCCCTGGGGCAGGCCATTATTTTGATTTCTCCATCGGCTTTTCTTAGACTGCAAAGTAACAAAGAATCGTCTGTTTTGCAGTAGGCATTCTATGAGTTTAGTCAGTTGGAAGTCTTGAGTTATGTTATACAACTTCCACAGGAGCCTTCGGTGGTTTACAGTGTCGTATGCCGCTGATAGATCAATGAAAGCGACACCCGTGACCACACCCTTGTCAAATCCATCCTCTATATGCTGGGTCAGATTTAGGACCTGGCTGCAACATGACCTGCCAGGCATGAAGCCCGCTTGTTCTCTAATTATATTTCCTTCAATCGCTCCGAATATCCGATTGTGAATCATTCTTTCAAAAATTTTAAGTAGATGACATAGCAACGATACAGGACGAAAATTTTTGGGTTCTGTTGGCTCCTTGCCTGGCTTCAGTAATGCAATGATCTTTGCCTTCCGCCATAATTTAGGAATCTGCAGTGATGTCACACATTTATTCATCATACTAGTGATCCACTCTGTGGTTTTGGATCCAAAGTGTTTAATTTGTTCGATTCGGATATCATCGAGTCCCGCCGCTTTGTTCTCCTTCATATGACCGATGGCATTATTCAGCTCATCGACGCTGAACGGAGTTCTTAGGAAGTTGTTCTCGTTACTAAGATCTCGTTTAATCTCAGTCTTTTGCCGTCTTGTTGCTGTTTTACCGTTCAGAAGTAGTTGGTGGGCGACTTGATCTGGTGTTACCTTTGTTAGACTCGGCGGCGGTGCTGATGGGTCGTTGTTAAGATTTTTAATTAGTTTCCAAGCTCGTCTACTGTTTTGTTTCATATCTAAGTCTGTTATCAATTTGCACCATTTCTGTGTTCTTGATTGAGATATAGCCTCCATTACCTTTTCCCCTGTTGTAATAGTTTCCTCTGAGAACGGATCCGCGTCATAAAGACTTTGGTAAGTTTCAAGGAGTGTTTTGGAGTCCTCGGTGAGACCCGCAATGTATTCCGTTCTGCAGCCACGGGGTATATGTTTTCTGGAAACTCTTTTAATCAATGTTACGAATTCATCATATGATTTTGGGTCTGGCTCTAGATGTACAATTTCTTGGTCCAGCTCTCTGGAGAATTCGTCCCATTTTGCTTTTTTAAAATTAAATCTTCTTATGAATGGAACAGTTTCAGGTCGGATCGCTGCTGATATTACGCATGCTATGGGTCTATGTTGTGTTCGTGGAATTGGTGGTAATACAACTTTGGTTGTTTGGTGGCATATTTTGTCACTGACCCAGATATTATCTGGGTTGTAACCTCTTCGCCATCTTCCACTCATGAATGATGCCGGTTGTTTAGGATCATGTATCAGCTTCAAGCTTTGGCTTTCTGCCCAGTTCTCCAACTTTTCCCCATTTTCATCCGTTTCTGCGTATCCCCAGGCAGTGCTGTGACAGTTAAAATCACCCATAACGATTTTCATAGGTTGCGACTGATAAGTCTTTGGTTGTTTGAAGTCAAAGGTCTTCAGTGGTGGTTTGTAGTATGAGGTAATAGTGCATTTGTTGACTTCAATTGTAAGAATTTCAATGTCATCTTTGCATGTTAGGTCCACTGAGTTTACACTTATATTATTCCTTACAAAGATTGCACTGCCGTACTTGTTATGTGGCCGTTCCAGTATTAATGTCATTCCCTCGACGCTTGGTCTCCTATCATCAACTCCTCTATGTGTCTCCTGTAGCAGCAGCACGTCACAATCACAATCATTACAAATGTTATATAGCAGATTTTCCTTGTCAGATGATAAGCCTTCAATATTAATAGAGATTGTCATGAGTGTTGGCCTTGATAAAGGCCTTTTTGAGCTAGGATTTGTTTGGTTGGGTACGTTTACAGTTCTTGAATTTCTCGACATGTTTGTTAGTTTAGTTTAGTTTAGTGTTCCGGTGGTGGAAGGATTTGTCGGCTTTAAGTCGTTTCCAGGGGACGCCAGATTGCTATCCGTACCGTGATCTCAATCTTTCGTGGAGGCTCCTTCCTTGTCCCCCATTTAATAATAAGCGGAAATGAGTGGAAGACCAATTCTTTGCCGAATGCTACAAGGAAATGCAAGTGTTATCGTAACACTTTACGTTAGCCTGATAATGAAATCGAGAGCACAAGGAAGTCTTTAAATCCGTCTTTCCGCTGGCTTATATCACAACTACTATACTATATCGAAATAAATAAAACAAGTGTTTTATTCTACTATACTATACCCTCACCCCGTGTCTCAAGTGGGGTAGGCAGAGAGAACGGAACGCCAAATAGATCTATCCTTAAACACTTCTTCACTTCCTCCACATTTATACAATTTCTCATGCACGCACGTCAGTTCCTCTTATTCAACATAGACTGACAACCGAAGCCAGAATTTGGCTGAGGGATACAAGAGTCATTTTATAAATTTTAAATATTTTGCGATTGTATTTTATTTTACAATTTTATCTTTCTGACATTTTTTTTTTTTTACAATTTTATCTTTTTGACATTTTTTTTTACAATTTTATCTCTTTGAGATTTTTTTTTATGATTTTTGTTTTTAGTGATTTTTATGATTTATAGCGCCTGGCATGCCATACGATTATATATATAACATAGAATATCCTTGAGAATTTGATCCACGTGATCAATAGTATCCTATTTGTCATTCTTACTTCGTTAATTTGTTCAACATGTCCAAACGACCAAACTTTATTCATGCGCATTCTGTCCACAAAACTCTTCCTGCATCCGCTCATTCTCATATCAAAAACGGCACTTATATTATCATGCAAGTATAATGATCGATCATGTCACACTTATATTCGTTTCCATATCAACTAATTCATGACTTGTATAAAAAATACTCAAGTTTGTATAAGTGCTGAAGTTTAGGGCGTTAAATAATAACAGGTTACCATTTTATTTAACAGTTAGCGCTTTAAAATCGCTGTGAATAATAAAAATAACACTATTTTATAATTTAGTGATACCTACTTACACTATAAATACTGGATGTAAAATTTACCATAACTGTGATAATAATAAATCATCCATATTAACCATCAAAACTGAATCAGTTAGTACATATTTATGTGTGAAAAGTAGTTTTCTTTAACGGTGTTTCACACATTATTATATAAAGAGTTTGAAGTTGTGAGGAATAAAAACAATAATAATATAAATATGTTCGCATATAAAAACAGTTCGTGAGGCTTTCAAGGTGGAACCAGTACACTTGCATATAGAGAGGTCGCAGTTGCGATAGCTGGGTCACGTGCTCCGCATGTTAGAAGACAGACTACCACTTAGATCTTTGGAGGCTGTAGGAGAGGGCAGAAGACCGGTGGGCCGCCCTAGAAGAAGCTACTGTCAAGGCCAGGTGTTGAACTTGTGTGTTGGAAGCAGCAGTGGACAGGGATCTCTGGAGGAGGTAACTAGGCGCAATGAGCCCCCCACCTAATTAGGACAAGGGGAAGAAGATGTTTGTTTATTTGTATCCAAAATCCTACACGAATTTTGTCCACACCGGAGGCAAAATGGATAAAAAATGTGATTTCTTCTTTAAGCTAGAGGGAGAACCACACACTTGGGTATTTTGGTATTCGAAATATTAGTACCTAAATATTTTTTACGGATTCATGTTTTTTTTAAATTGTTAAATATTTACCATAAACAACAAATGATAAAAACCAGACGCTTTTTTTACATAACACAAGTGATTTACAATTACTTATTTCAGTAACAAGGTACCTGTTCAAAATAGAAATTTATTATTATTTTCTTAGTTAGAGAAGTCTTCTGGCAATACAGAATTACAATAATAAACAAAAATAAATAATGACCAGAACTTTCTCTTTACCATTTTAAATAAATTTTCTGAACATTGATTACTATGTTTTAGAATAGAGACGGCATAAGTTTTTTTTTTTAAATAATTACAAATAAGAGGTGAATGGAGAGAGTTTTAAAAGAGGGTTGAAGACACACCTTTTTGCTGGGAGTTTCGGGTGATGGATACGATTTACAGCGCCCTTGAGGTCATGTTATGAGAAAACGGCGCTTTACAAATTGTCCATATATATATATATATATATATATATGATGTATTTTTTTTTTTCGATAGGTATGAACCAAATCACAATATATGCATCACTTGCAGGGTAGAGAAGAGAGTATTAGGTGTTCCGATGCTTACGAATCGGCTTTGGCTGGCTTAAGCGCTTTATACCATGGCAACGTTCACCAATTCCACCTTTTTCTCCCTTATGCTTCTCTCATATCAATCTTTTCAGAGCGGGTGACTGCATTCATCGCTGAAAAGCGACTTCATCCAACCAACCGCACCTACTGGGATTCGAACCCATCACCTCCGTATTACGAGTCAAGTACTCGAACCATTAGGCCACAGGGGTGTGTGGGTAACCTGAGATTATTGTTATTATTAGCTGCAAATTCACATCTACCGCGACTCCATCGCCACCTATCGATATTGTTTGCAACTGCTAAGCCATTGGTTCGTCACTAGGATCCGACCTTGTGAACTTTGAACCTGCTATCCAACATTAATTGTCGTTGTTGCTTTTACCAGAGAGTATTATGCGAAGTGATTTTTATTCGTATAACATGGAATTTTTACACCTACGAAAGTGTTGATATGATGTATTTTTTTTTCGATAGGTATGAACCAAATCACAATATATGCATCACTTGCAGGGTAGAGAAGAGAGTATTAGGTGTTCCGATGCTTACGAATCGGCTTTGGCTGGCTTAAGCGCTTTATACCATGGCAACGTTCACCAATTCCACCTTTTTCTCCCTTATGCTTCTCTCATATCAATCTTTTCAGAGCGGGTGACTGCATTCATCGCTGAAAAGCGACTTCATCCAACCAACCGCACCTACTGGGATTCGAACCCATCACCTCCGTATTACGAGTCAAGTACTCGAACCATTAGGCCACAGGGGTGTGTGGGTAACCTGAGATTATTGTTATTATTAGCTGCAAATTCACATCTACCGCGACTCCATCGCCACCTATCGATATTGTTTGCAACTGCTAAGCCATTGGTTCGTCACTAGGATCCGACCTTGTGAACTTTGAACCTGCTATCCAACATTAATTGTCGTTGTTGCTTTTACCAGAGAGTATTATGCGAAGTGATTTTTATTCGTATAACATGGAATTTTTACACCTACGAAAGTGTTGATATGATGTATTTTTTTTTCTATATATATATATATATACATATATATATATATATATACCGGCCGACGTAAAATGTTCTTATAATATATATATATATATATATATATTATAAGAACATTTTTCGTCGGCATGCTATCCATTGGTGAATATGAACATCCCATTTGGCTTCTCACCTGATTTTTTTCCGAAGATTCTGCATATATACCTACTTTTTGCGATCATTACTCAGATCATCCTGCCTCAGTGGTACTATTTTTTTCTTATAAAATAATATTGTCGCTATTTGTATGAAAAGTTTCACAATATGTAAATACTTTGTAAATTTGAAAAACCTTACAGGTTTTTGACTTATGTAATATTGTTATCTTATATTATAAATGTATTGCAAAGATGTCTGTTTCCAAAATAATAATATATCGTTACAAAAAGTGCACATATTTAACAACAATATCAAAAATTTCAAATTTTTTCAATTTTTACCTTCCCTACTTTTTTAGTAAGCAAGTCATTCTCTACAATTCATTGAATACAATTCATTCAATATTTAAACATTAGGTTTATATGTAGTTATATAATATTTTTTTATAAGTTAGGTTTTGACCCATTTTAAAAAAAAATTAATAAAAGGATGAAGATATTTTCTCATATTTTAACTTTTATTTAAAAACATATTAAGTTTGCACTGCTACGTATATTTTTTCTAAAATTAATAAGATATTAATTGAGGTTGAAGAATACGAGTAGGTAATATGCGAATCCCACATTTTTACTACTCCATGGTTTATTCATTGCAGTATGAATATTTTGAATTTTAAATTTATTCCATTTTCAAAACGCTACCGTACCTCGTTCCATACCTTCTCAGCGTTTGTTTATTCTAAAATACTACCTATTGAAAAAAGAAAACAAGTCGAATTAAAAAAAAAAACAGACACCACATGAATATTTTAAAGAAAAATGTTTGATATTGGAATATTTAAAAATATCAGAGAAGTATAAATAATTCAGCTCCTCATTATTCATTCTCGGAGTCCCGAAAAAGAATATCTTTTCACTAATTACTAGGGAAATTTATCAGCATCTTTTTTAGTCACATTATATGTAAATATAAAAGGAAAATTAACCTTATTAAGTTATTCATTCTTCACTGTTCATTGATTACAAACAATTTCATGGAAGGTATAGGTTCATTCAAATTAAATACAATCAATGTACAGAGGGCGAGTTTATCGCAAAGGCGCAATCTCTTCCAACTAACACAAACTTTATATCCATCCTTCAATCCCATCACGACATATCCCACAATTGGGGTAGCCAGCTTACCTCTACTAGTAATACATACGCAAATCGTCCTCTCCGTGCCAATAAAAATACAAGTTCAAGATGGGTGGCAAGCCTCATCGCTGAACTATAGATTTTAAATGTCTTTTACAGTTTAACAAACTCCTGCATTTTACAGGACACACGAAAAATTACTAAAAAGAGTGGGATGCTTTTCATAACCAGGGACTCCAAGAGATAAATCCATACCATCAATAAAATTGAAATATGTAAATACCAGTAGACTTCCTGCATGTAACATACATGTTGTCTTCCCCGTATTACTTAAATAAAGAGAAATTCAGAATAGGTGACAAATATTATGTGAACTCTTCATAAATATTAAATGACTATTTAATAATATATTTTGTGAACATATTCTGTCTTTAACAGAATACCTACTTCATAGACAATTAATTATGAAAGAATGATGCAGAAATAAATGTTTAAATCCTCTGGGTGGAGAAAATGTCTAGGTTTTTTCAATTAAGATAAGGAGCGATGCAAGAATACGAATAATTTATTTGGACATCCTTGAAAGAGAGAGAGAGAGAGAGATACATAAAATCATAGACAAATCATAACATGTATCAAGCATAGACTAATACAGCATAGAGCACAGAATTCCATGCAAAACCTAGAACCCTGACTCGTTTACAAAAGTGAGGCAAAAAATCTATGAATTTTTGACAGAACGGTTGGCGAAAGCGTGTGGTGTTTCCTTCATTTTATAGACTGTTTCTCGCATTTTTATAAAAATATATCATTTTTACATTAATATAAACGTAATTGGACATTTTTTGAAGTTCTTGTCGACGTTTTAGCGATTTACCACACTATTTTTCGCCAACCGTTCTGTCAAAAGTGTAAAAAAATGGTGCCTCACTTTATTACAATGAAAATACATACGAGTTTTCCATCTAGGTATTATATATAAAAATCTATGGCATAGAGTAGCTGTCCGAATTCCGCCCGCTCTATGGTTTAAGTTCTATGTCAACAGGAATATTATTAAGAAAGAATTATATCTGGTACGTCGGCCCGGGTGTTCCTCTTTCAGAATACACCTTGAATGAACGCAGGGAATGTCGTGGAAAGAGGTGACGCGATTGGAGAAGGCTGGTTTCTGCCCTGTGCTTCCGAGAGGAGTGTTGAGGATGATGATGATGATATCTGGGAACCATATAGTTCTGTCGCATGGATCAAAAACTCCACTGAGAAAAGGTACATCTCCAAATTCAATTGATCTATAACAATAAATGTCGATGTCGTTCACAAAGTTTCTAGTCAGAAATGGAGTTGGGCTGGTCATGTGGCCAGAAACACAGACTCTAGGTGGACAAAGAAAGTTCTGGAGTGGAGACCTAGAACAGGCAGAAGAAGTGTTGGTAGGCCTCAAGCACGATGGTCGGACGACATAAGACGGGTTGCAGGGGTCGGCTGGATGCGGTCTGCCCAGGATAGAGAGCTGTGGAGATCAATGGGGGAGGCCTATGTTCAACAATGGACGCAGGGAGGCTGAAATGATGATGATGATGATGATAACAATAAATTATTTTGCTCGCCTTACTATTGATATAATAAGACACAAACAATGATTCAATTTTGCGTAACTGTAAATTTCTCGGCGCTTACCAACATCTTTTGTGTGTACCTACTAATAGATTTTGAAATTATTCGGCTCCTTTACCAACGTTTTAGTTAACTAAACATCCGTACGGCGCTAGTGGATTTAAAGAGTAGTACTTTATTTAAAAAGTGATCTTATCATATAAGACAATAAAGTAAAAAATGCGTTGGCACGTCCGTTTACTTACGTTGTTAGTTCGTTTCCGTTTTTTCTGTCATTTTTCGGTATGTACCTATACAAACATGAAACAACAAAAGGTGTTCGATCATAAGAAAATATTGCGTTGCAAGTTCTAATCTTTTGTTATTGAGAAAGTGTGAATTTATTATTTTCCTGACCGTGAAGTTAGTGTGTTGTGTCAATGAAACAAAGCTATGTATCTTTTTGAGTTGTTAAAGTCCTGGGGATTTGAGGATAAAATAGAATTATTCAGTAGTAAGTACAATCACTTATTTGTTGTTTGTCATATTGTTTTAATTTAATGTGCAATATTTATTTATTTCTACTTAATATATTCTCGTAATTATATACATAGTTTCCACTCAAGAAATGTTATGTTAATGAAATGATTGCCAATGAATGTGCTTTTGCACAAAAAACATCAGACTACATAACTAACCTAACCTACAAATCAGTGTATAAATAATTTTGTGCTTAATAAAACCACAATATTACACCGCATTGTTATTCCCAGATATAATGCTACATTAAAATAATTCTAAATTATTGAAGTTTTGATGCATTGACCTATACTTAATAATTATATTCCTTATGTTTTCCCACAGAAAATATAATCGACTTTGATATTGAATGATCAAGATGTAACAGAGCTGAGACAAAAATACCACTATCATCTAAACGATATGGAGTGAGGCAGCACAATATTATTATTGTTATTAATGCGTATTATGTTGGAAGAGTTGGAACAGGAATATTAAAAAAAAAATGTACTGCACTACAAGTATAGTATGTCTATGGCTGTTTTATTTGGTTTCCTATAATATGGTATATATTTTTATGTATGTTTTAATGTGTGTCTTTATTAACTGTCTTTATTTTTATTTTTTTTCCTTTGTAATTTTTAATAAACTATTATTTTACGCAAGTAACTACTTAAAAGATTTTTTTTATTTTAATTTCCTACCTACTTTTTCTACTTATATTAATCACAATGTTTATTTGTAAAGTGTGAATAATTATTCTAATAATATTATTTTTGTTGGTATGTTTCAAATAATTATACCGTTATTAGAAAAATAGATCACATTTTACAACTAAACGCGATTAATATTATTGGACTTTTGACAGCTAAATTTTGAGGTTATGTATAGGTACCTACATACGTAAGTATGACAAGTAATTCAATTGATTCTTACCAACGATTCGTTCTGCAGCGAACTTCAAGTTGATGACGTCACTGTGAAGAAGTTGTTGGTAAATGTACCAATGAATTGGTTGCGAAGTCAATAGATCTGTACCAATGAATCGTTGTTACGATCTCTGGTCCTAATTTGATAGTACGTACCAATGATTCGTTGTGAAATTTCGTTAGTATTTTTCTCAGTGTCAATGACGGACGCGTGCTTAGTTAAAGGAATCGAGGAGAATACATAAATAATATTTTTATGCGTATAAGGAGGAAGCAAGAAAACACGTGTATTATCGACATAATTGTAATATTTTCTACAAATTTTCTTATTCATACTTTACCACTAACTCTTTCGAAACAAGAGACAAACAAGATTTATGAAAATAATAAAAATTCGAACACTTCCAAAATTTGAATAATTAAGATCAAAAAGTTTCCGAAGGTCTTGGTACCTCAGTGGTATATTAATAAATTGTATAGGTAATTTTTTACCCGACATTACTCGGTAAATTAAAATACTAGGTATATAAATTATTGTCAATACCATGCAATGAATCAAAAAGTCTCAAAAATTTGGCAAAAAGAAAATATCTTTTCTTCAACGTAAAATAAATATATTTATTTATTTCTTTAAGAATTTATAAATAATTAACACTATTATATTTTGACTATATTACACTCAAAAGAACATTCTTATGTACTCATGAGAATGGCCATTTAAGTGGGCGAAAACGTTAGAGTTTAAATAAATATTGTGAAAATATAACAGTGTTTTAATTATTTATAAATTATTAAATATGAATTTTCACAGTGTGAACACAAACACCCTTCAACATTTAATTTGTTTCTTTATTTATTCATTCACAATAATACGCCAACCGGCACAATAAGAATTAAACGAGGTACATAACTTTTTTGACGTAATAATAATAACTAGATTGAGCAAGATAAGATAATAAAATATCTTGATCTTGCTCACGAAATCAAAGATATGTGGAGAACACCTACCACAATCATCGTGCCTATAGTGTTGTCTGTGAATGGTTTAATACCAAAGAGTGTGTCAAGCAATCTCAGAAAACTGGGAGTAGATGACAGGCTCAAATACAGCATGCAGAAGGCTATTCTTCTATCATCCACCAGGATAGTAAGAAGGTTTTTGTCCCTGTAGCTCTGTAAGTGATCTCCCATGATTGTACTATTTCATAGAACATCATGGAAGAATCAACTCGAATAATGTTGGGGTTCTACATTTTGAATATAAATTTATTTTAATATTTTATGGTTTTTGTTATTTAATGTTATATTTAAATTTTATTGTTAATCTTATATTGTGTTCCAAATGTAGAATAATATATTGTTTTGTTAAATAAATGAGATATGAGATAACTAGACATTTTTTAGGATACTATGTTTTCTGAAAAAATCACCGCAAGGGCCCATTCAAGAATCATAACACCTCCTGAACAATAGGGTCTTTCTCCTGCCTTAAACACCTCCATAATCCCATACAATCACCTCCTTACAAAAATACTTGCAGATATCTATAATTATGGGTTTTTGTTATAAGCCCAAATACAACCTTATACACCCTGCACACTAAGCTCAAAGCTTGTGTCATGTGAGGGGAGTTTGCCGGTACCTGAAATCGAACCACCTTAGTATCTAACGTAGATATTCTCAGAGTCTGAACGCGTCAGAAGGTCCCGCAGATGCATCAGGAAGAGCTCGATAGACAAGGAAATCCTAGAGAGAGGAAAACCTGAGCAACCCAACAGATTTTTTTTTTAATTTTTATTTATTTATTTACGGCATAATTGCCTTTGATTACAAAATATTTTATTTTTATTTTTATTTATTTTTATTTAACAATAATTATACAGACATTACAATACATAGACTATTTGATAAAAACTTAAATCTAAACATCCTCCTTATAGAGACAAGTCTCGTGTAAAGGAGGGTATTATATTACAATTATAAAGTGGACAACTTTATGTATGTATAAAAAAACAGATGTACCTATGAATAAAAAAAAACTATCTTTTAAACAGGGTCAACTTATATATTATAGATCAGAACAGTACAATAACGAGAAAAACACATTTGATGAGGGAAATTAAATTACTTGAGGTCAAGATCAATCAAAAACTTATATCAATGAGAAATGTGAAATATTCACGCAAACAAGTTTCAAAAAAGTTGTATATAAGATTTCAGGAAAGATAAAATAAGGATAAGTTTACACACCGAAAATGTTATAAAAAGTTTTAAAAATAGTTTAGACAATCTAAAACTTATAATATTATCAAAGTAGAGGTAGTCGCAATACCTAGTTTTATCAAGCAAGTAGGTATACCAGTATATACTTATTTAAGCGTTATTTTACCTAACTTATAAGTAAGTTTATACGAAACAGAGGTGGTAGCTGTATATGTATATATTAAAGGTGGGTGTGATATCAGTGAGAAAGTTTTTCGATTCCACTAAGTGCACTGGGAATAGGATAAACGTTTTTAAAAAGTTCACTGTGTATAATCGCTTTGAGTAAGATATAGAGATGTAAAAGGTTTAGTAGATACATGAATATCGATGAGCGATTTTAAAAATTGATTCGATGGTTGAATTATTTGTATAATAATTCCGAACAAAGTAGTTAGGTGATGTCAGAAAAAAAATGTCAAGATTGACAATGTTCTTATAAGACAAGAGTCATATAATCATATAGAAGAAGAAATCATTTATTTTTTTTGTTATGGATTTCTACTAGGTACAAGAACACCGACACAATGATTAATTTGTTGTTTTATTTTTTGTTGCTATCGTAGGACATATTGTAGGACTTTAGCATTCAAAACAATATATATTCAAGCCTTTCTACCTTGAGCAGTAGTTTGCCAAAGTTTTCCAAAAAGCTCCTCCCGGTTGATGTAATTCAATAGCCTTTGGCTTGGTTTGCCTGACGGTCATATTATGTTCATGATTTGGTAATTTAAAATCAAAACATGAAGAAACTTCGTAATTGTGTATTTCTGGGTTTGAATTGCATACAAGCAAAATTATATTTTACAGAAAATCGAAAGCAAATATCAGCAAAGCATAACACATGCTTTTGGGTAAAACTAATAAATCAAATTCCGTGGAGCACCCGACAAAGAATTGGTATCCTACACTTTTCCGTTAGTTATCGAGTGACCTATAAAGGGCAAGTATTCAGCAAAATAAAGACAGTATTTTTACATCTTAAATTCAGCGATGATGTTTTCCACCCATCCTGATATATCTACATATATTTTTTGTTGCTCGTATGCTTCTTACATTGGAGTTTGTCTGCTGGATACTTGTGTAAACTGTGAAAAATGGCATGATGGTATAGAAGAAGTAGTAGGTAGTAGTAAATTTTTGATAATTTTGAAAACATTTTTAAGAGTTGCAGGTATGCAGAAAATATAGATTTGTAATATAATTATCATTTATTGTATGTATTTTGATGTTTTACATTTTACATCGACGAGAGTTTTAAAACTCTAAGTTGAAACACCTCAGCGGTTCAGAAGACATTGCCTTATTATTCACAACGTAAAAGTGGCAAAAGTTCACTGCTAGTAGTAAGTGTTCTAAAATGTTTATTGACAATTTCTTCTTGAAGACAATATAGTTAATACTCTAACAAGGGAAATAAAGGTGAGAATCATTTTTGATTTTATTTCTGCAAGACTTAATAAAGAGAGAAAGAAATATTTCCAAGATTTTAATATATTTAAAAAGTAAATATTAACTAAAATACCTTGACATGAACTAAAATGGAATCTACAATTTTAAATAAAATTGTATATTATTTTGGTTCCAGATTTTCTAAAGGGTTTTTAAATACAGATTTGTGAAAGATGGTCGGTTGTCAGAAATTGCTTGCAGGCAATAAATCCGCCATTTGTACCACTTTAAAAATGTACAATAAAGAATTTTTTATTAATTTTATAATTATTTAAAGATATAACTAATGAATATCAACCGAGATCTGGAGGAACTCAATGCTAAAGACGACTGGCAGTCCATTGCTCAGGATAGAAAGGCTTGGAGATCTATTGTTTCGGAGGCAAAGGTCCTACAAGGGCTGTTCGGCCATCGGAAGTAAGTAAGTATAACAGCTAATGAATGAAGAATGAAAAAATATAAAAAAAATTGCTCATCATATGTAATATATTTTGTAATTTTTTATGTATGGTATAGCAATTTTAAATTCTTCCATAGATTAATATTCTTTTCACCTTTAAATTCAAAAAAGTACCTCAAATTTATGTTTTTTAGTTGGTAAGAAAGGGATCTTAATTTGTCTGGTTGTTGGTTTTCGGGTTTGCCATGTCTTGATTTGTTAAAACAACCAGATAGTGAAGATCGCCATGGATCTTAATTTGGTTTGCTCATTGATGTAGTAGGTACATATTTATTATTGTTATAACTGTATGATCCATAAAGAATAAATAAATTAAAAAATTATAATGTTAACAAAAAACAAACATATTATGATACTATCAAGCTAGTCCCAAATTCATACATATATATAACATAATGTATAATGGGTACCAACACAACGATACACATGTATACAATGCACTTATACGAAACATGCATGCATAACAAACTATGCATGTAACACTATGACCCAGAAAAAATTGAAAAAGTTACATTTCATTTTGCCATGGTTGAGAATCGAATCCGGAGCCTAGTGATTTGAAGACGAGAGTGTTAGCCTCGCGCCATACCGGCTGTCATCACACGTCTATGAGACATTGTTTTGTATAACATTAAAACATTTTTAGTGTTAAAGTTTTCAGTGTTGCCATATTTACAACATGAATGAGTGACATTCTGTATAATTAAATATAATAATAATTTTATCCACCACTACAAATACTATGGATTTTGTTAGTTTTTTTTTAATATTAAAATATAATCTGCTTCTACACGCCTGTCACGATTTTGACAGTTAAATATAAAAAAAAGTTTTACAGTACTTAACAGCTGCGTTCTACGAATTATATTAAAAACAAATCTTTTAAAAATAATATCTCCGTGGATTCTCAGAAATTAAATAATTTTTCCAATTTTTCTGTAAGAGTTCAAGGTTCAATTACATATATATATATATATATATATATATATATATATATATATATATATATATAGTAATGGTGAGGTATGCTACCCATCCTTAATGACTTGATTTATTTATATTTAAATTGGAAGACCAATTCTTTGAATTTTTTGTAATTTTGAAGGGGCGGAAGACCAATTCTTTGCCAGGGGCCCTACGAAAGAAATGGAATCCCACTTTATTCACTGTTTCGGTGTTTAGGTAGTAGAATTCCAAAGTGAAATAAATAGAACAAATTAATGTTTTATTCAACTTTTTGATTGATTTACGAGAGTGACGTCATTCGTCTTGATTGACAATGTCCTAACAAGACGAAAGACGTCTCTCTCGTTAATAAATCAAATAGTAGAAGAAAACACATGTAAATGGTATCCCACTCTTTTCCGTAAGTTTTCGACTAGGTACTCTGCAAAAAGGCAGTTTTTCAGAAAAATATAGACATTTTACATCTTAAATTCAGCGATGAGGTTTGTTACTCATTTTGAATTATTTTTGTATTTATTTTTTATAAGAACGTAGGTTTTCAAATTTATTACATGCAACTGTTTTGCTGGCTACCCCACTTGTAGAATATGCCGTGATGGTGTAATAAAGTGTAGTATAAATTGAAATCGTTTTGTCTCAAAATAGTAACATTGTTAAAATGCATGCGTTCTAGTTATTATAATAGGTACATTATAATTATATCAATTTCAATGAATGATTTATAATTTAATTCACATAAATTATTTTATTTATTGTGTTATATTTCATGTTTTCTGAACGCAAATCAAAATGTTTACACCATGTCGTTTCTACAAGCCAATCATGCAATTACATATGTAGCTATACTATCTACGTAGTACATAAATAATAAGAAGAATATAATATATAAAGTAGGTACTTATATAAATCTTAAGTTATTACAGTTGTTGTATTGAAATACGAGAAATCGTCCTGCTGTAATATCAGTCATGAAACAATTGTATGTATTTAGTGGTGCGATCTGCAAAATGTTGTAACTCGATAAAAAGTTGACATACATTTCATAAGATTCAATTTCTATTTATTCAATAATTGATTGGTGCCCTTGACTCGTATTTTCTGTTTAGATTTTCAGTGTTTGAATATTGCTGCTTATTTACTTTACGACACAAAAAGTAATTCTAGCTATTGCTTTTGGTTGAAGATTGTATTTTTTCTAGATTTTTTAAATTGATCTCCCACTCTTTTCCGTAAGTTTTTGAGTGTCTTGTTAAAGGCAGGTATTAAAAGAAGTAATTTTCTACCTGAAATTCAACGAGGAAGTTTGCCACCCACCCTTCACGTCTTATTTTTTGTTGGTATGGAAAGGACAGCTTGCATGTTGACTCAATGTAGCTAGACTGCTAGCTACCCCACTTGAGGAATATGCTGTAATGGACTCGTACATATAGTACAGTTAAGAATATGAACTAATGTTCTACACTTTACTAACCAGAAAAAAGGTATGCCGTTTTAATTGAAAAACGTTTACTATTAAAAAACTTTATCAAATTTCTCATTCATCTTCATCATGTAACTAGTATATTGTGATAGAGGAACATTTAAAGTGTCAATTTTCTTGTGAGAAGAATTTAAAGAGATTATCAATTATTTAGTGTAATATAATATTTTTCTGTATCATATCTTGAATAAAAAGTAAAAAAAATATCAAATTAATATCTGAGTAAATAATTAATAATGATTACACCAAAAGACCTCAGCATGAAACCTCAATTTATTGAAATATAAATTAAAATCTTTCATACAATTCCAACAAAAAAAAGGACTTCAAAAGAAGATTAGAACACTTTTGAATGGAAAAATAGTTGAAGGCTAAGCCGATTCGACATTCATTTGTTACGAGTAGAATGAAATGAATCTATTTTATTTTTTTATCATTCTATATGGACAAGTGTTTATACCCGGATTAACTCGGATATGATAAAAAAAAAATAATACCATGTTAACAATACTAGAATCTAGAGTGAAATTAACATTAAAGAAATGTTTCGTGAATATTATGCAATATGTTATTTTTGCAGTTGTCAGTAAATAAAAGTATTTTTACATCATGAAGTCAGGGCTTTTAAGTCACAGGATTCAAAAAACGGGCACCAAAGAAAAAACTTATTCGAATTTCAAAATTCTCTTATCACATCAGTACTTAAACTGAAAGCTGATTATTACAAAGATGTATCTAGAGCATAAAACTTAGAAAAAGTGAATTAACGTAAGGAAAAGAGCAGAGAAATGTATCAAAAGTGATATTAATTGGTCAAAGTTTGAAGTACACTACATATGTTGTTCAATCACATTGCACCTTTGTACGTTTATTGACCTTTATATGTAATAACAATCGTGAGTAAAAACTCGTTTTTGAAATTGTTGATACTAAGAACAATTGTAATAACCAGCCTTCAATTTATCAATGGGGTTTGTCTTATAGTTGGTGCTCTAAATGGCTGAGAAATTCCCGTTGAGTCGGTAGACCCAGAATACCAAATGAATAAAAAATACGTCAATACACTGTCAGAACAGACTCAAGTCTACATAGTGATTCAGTAAATTCCATTTTGTTTAATTGTTAAAGGAATTATATGTTTTAAGATAGGAAGCAATATTTAGCTAATAAATAAAAATGTAGTTGTAAGTTTTTTGTTGTTATATTTCTGGAAATAAAATAATAAAAAAATATATATTTTGTACATCCTTTACACAAAATGTCAGAATAACATTCACACATACAAACAATCAAAAATATTTTATGATATGATTAAACTAAATTTGTGGAAGCCGTTATAATAACTTTAAAGGAAGGATAAGCTTCCTTCTGAAAAAGAGGAAAAAAGAGAGAGAGCGAGATATTAGAGGGAGTAAGAAGAATGGATTAAGTTGAAAGTTCTCATCAATGGTTTATTTTTAACTTTAGACCCTTTTCTACTGAAAGATACATAAGTTTGCTTTGTTGAGATAATAAAATCGAATTTGAAAATCATATATTACCATTCAATAAATATGTACATAGGTACTTCATTTTATTTTTGATTTATCTTAACTAAGTACTATTACTATACTATTCTCTCACGCTTCATCTCAAGTGGGGTAGGTAGAGAGAACGGAACACCATAATTAGACTTAGTCCTAACATATTTCTTTCGCCTCCTCTTATTTCTTTTATACCATTGGGCATTTCTCACAAGTGGTATAACCAGCAGATCAGCCGTAAGTATTAAACACGCAAGCTGTCGTCATCGTGCCAATAAAAAAATAAGACAATCAGAATGCGTGACAAACCTGATCACTGAATGTCTATTAATTATGGCGCCCTTGAGATGGTCACGGATCATTAAACGGCGCCACATATAAATAGTCCGATTATTATTATTATTTTTGGACAATATTAAAGTGTCGTTTACGTGCCAAAGCACCTCAAGGATACTTTACAATTCATAAATTCTAGGACATTACATCCACGTCATATTATAAATATAGATAAATACATAGATAAATGAGAATCTCGGATACATAAAGGTGTCCACGTCAGAAGTTCCATACTACATTGAGTTACAAATGTTTAAGATACAATATGTATCCACGTCAATTATGTAAAACAGAATACAATATTTAAAGTCAAGAATGTAAAACGGAATACAATATTTAAAAGTAATTGGTAAAATAAAAAGATTTTAGGTCCCTTCTGAATGTCTTAAGATCTGCAGCTTGCCTTGAGTTAATTCATTCCAGATGTATTAATTTATAGAAATAAACAAACTGTTTTAAGTTTTAGTATATTTATTAGAAACCAGGTTACTACACCTATTATTAAATACAGTAAAATTAATAACACTTTGTTTATTTCCATATATGTAAAATATCTTTATTTTTTAACAGGACAATCACAAACAAAAAAAGAGCGGGAGATAAATTCTTTGCCAGGAAATGTGAAATCTTTAGGTATATTTAGGACTCCTATTTTTTTGTTGATAAAACATTATACAAAGGAAGCGTTAATATTTCGGATAGACTATTTTCCTAAGAAGTATACCTACAGATGTCGTTTCGAATATAAAAATTAGATTCGTGACAAAACACAATAAAGTTTATCAGAAAATCACATCGATTATACTATAATATTATGTAGTATGACTGTTTTGTGTATATTGCCTGGAACACAATGCCGCCACAATATGTTATAGTATTATGCCAAGGCATTATTTACTATAATACTTTTACGTATTACTACAGTAACATAAAGCAATTTTATGTTTTTATACCCGGCTTTGAACGGAATTTAAAATGAATCGCTAAATTAGTAATAAAATAATTTTAAGCACTTGTTAATAATTGTTGAAGGGTGTTTGTGTTCACACTGTGAAAACTCACATTAAATAATTTATAAATAATTAAAAACACAGTTATAATTTCACTATATTTATTTAAACTCGTTAAACGTTAGATTTTAAATAAATATAGTGAAAAAGTAATAGTGTTTTTAATTATTTATAAATTATTTAAGCACTTTTGTATCTAAATGTGTTAAAAGCACTGTGAAAAATTAACTGTGTTTAGGAATATTGATATTTGTGGTAAAAATAGCTATGCTATGCGACGACGCACCCAGCAGAGTTCTGTAATCTCCGTGTACAGGAGAGACGATTGTTCCGGCTGGGTGATGAGTTCTGAGAATTCCAAATGATAATTGGCAAAAAATCCCTGTTCTTCCGTCCGAAAGGGTTTCGTTGGCCCGGGTGTCCCTCTTTCACAATACACCGTTTCTATGAGAATGACATCAGAGCGCAGGGAATGTCGTGGAAAGAGGTGACATGAGAAACTCAAGGCAAACAAAAGCATGCATATAGAAAAGAAATACTTCAATTGAAAGGTATTAATGGATAAGAGAACTTATATAAGCGACTACGATAATTTGTTAGGTATATAGGTACGTTAAAACGTATATTTTTTTGAAAATGGGCAATAACAAAATCACACAAGAATAAAAAAAATACATACAAACAAACTCACGATTTATACTATCGCAACACGTGTCTGGTATTAAGGTAGTGATGTAACGAATGTGTGATTTTGGATATTCGCGAATGCGAATTGCGAATTGCGAATATTGACTTGCTTAGATTTCTACAATGTTGCTCAATCATCAAAATTTCTACCCTCCCGTCGCCGAATTTTCAAAATGGTATAGGAATTTAAAATATTTCAAAACTCCTCGGTTTTCTTAAAGAATCTTTTCTTGCAGTATATGTTTATACAGTGTACCGGGTAAGTATCCGTTACTTTTACCGAATACCCAATACTTTATTACCGAAATAATATTCGCAAAACATTCGCATATTTTTTTGCGAATACGAATGCGAATACTTTGAAATATGCGAATATTCGTGAATGCGAATGCGAATATTCGTTACATCACTAGTATTAGGTATTATTAAATAACAAATCGTCGAATTAATGCGATAAACACGCAAGTACACTTTGGAGAATTAACAAACTTATTAAATCAAGTGACGCGGAAGTTACGATTGTAACATACATAAAAATATCTTCAATAAATACACAGTGCGAGTTATTCAAAATAATAATAATAATAATAAAATTTGACTTGTGAGGATTTGTGTCTAAATTAGAAATAAATAAGTATAAACTTTTGTACTACAGGAGATTAATTGAACGAAACTTGTTAAAGTATAATTTTTTTTAATCAATCCCAACCACCAAAATATTTTAAGCAGATTTATTCTCATAAAGATAGACTTTAAGTAACTAAAAACTTATTCTTAGGCTACTGGTCTTTTCCACATTAACTGCATAAATATGTTTTAGCTTAATATTTTATTTTATTTTTTATTTTATTTATCACTTGTACACGGCGTGAGCCTTTTACACGTTAAACATATCGTCCCTCTTCTGACTAACAGTCGTATCTGCTAAAATGTAAATTGTTCAGGAGAGCGTTTTTAGTATTTCGATGTGCATATTTTCTTTTCTCCTAGTTATATGATACAGTGTAAATATATTACATTATTTGTAGATACCCATATACCTATATATCAGAATCATTTTTGTGATGAAATTTTGAGGAATTCGTAGATACGACAAAAAATCAGAAAGCTGTTCCAGGATAACGGTAACAGTTACAGGTGTGATCTTCAGTGAGAACATGGAGGGCATATATACATAAATACACATTGGTGATCATAAATCGATTTCGCCAAAAATGTCAGATACGACAGTTAGAAGAGGGACGATATAACAAATTAAAAAAAAAAAAAACAATTTGACAGACAATAATAATAAAAAATGATAAAAAATGAATTGGTATGTTGAAATAACTTTATTTGTCGGATATTTCAGAGTCCAAGGACTCCTATTTATCCGTTTAGGTGACAATTTATTTATATTTCAACTCTCTCTAGTCAAGTACCACTATGCCAGTGTTGGCATCTCCGCCCTACCACGTCAGTGGGCTGACGTAGCAGATCCCATCTTGAGACCTATACATCTACGAATGCCTTGAAGTGTGAAGCGTTTGTGGCATTTAAAAACACTTCCCCAAACCAGATGGGTCGAGGAGTGTCAACAGTCATACCCAGAATCATTTCCTCTCTTGCATCCATCATCAAAGGACATTCCCAAAGGATATGTTCAGCATATCTTTAGCTTAGTAACTGTTTGGGTGTGTATTTGGGTTTGTTTATTCGGTTAAATCTCACATGACTTCAGCTAGTTGAAAGAGATCGCGCCTTTTAAATAAAAATACTTTATAAAATGAAACATGTTGCAATAGTTCCAATACTTTTATGAATTACAGGCATCATATCACATAATTTTCTCAATAGTTTAAATTGACAATTGACTCTACCACAAGTAACATTTATGTACATCACTCTACAGGAGGCAGCAATTCTGAATTCTTGTAGAATAGTACAAAATTTTTCATAAATAGACAAAACAGATGCAACTTAACGTTTTGTGACACAGAAACGGGTGAGACTTGGCACATGTGGTCGCGTTACCAGAGGATTACCAGGAGAAAATCGTCGTTGCTAATTCAAAAAGGGACATGTGAATTCAGAAATTTTTTGACATTTCTAGAATAAACTGCTTATAATGACATCATAACCATTTTATATAGTGATTTTTAGTATCCAATATTAAAATTCAATACTTAAAGAATAATATCACGTGCCAATAAAAAGTCCAAACTACAATTTTAATGCCTTAATGAACAGTTTGAAAAGAGTATGCCCAAATAAAAATGTGTGCACATGTCTCTTTTTGAATATGCAACGACGAAATACTGAATATATACAATTGTATGGGACATAATAATTATTTTCTGTAAGTTTTTCAGTGTCCTATTAAAGACATGTATTTAAACAAAATTATATCTTAAATTCAGCAATGAGGTTTGCCACACATCATTCTCTTCTTCTCCTAAGGCAATTATTACTCCCACATGGGAGTCTTTGTGCCTTTCTTGTTTGGTTTCGCCACTTGGTTCTGCCTAGTGCATCCTTATGGGAAACGTCGCAGTTCTGCATGTCCTGTCTCACTACTACTTCACGTCATCTGCACTTTGGCCTTCTTGTTGGTCTGTTGCCAGTAACCAATTGTTTGCCACTCATCCATGATGTTTTTTTTTTGTTGGCAAGGAGAAAACGGTTTGCATGTTTATTGTATATCGATACCTTAATTCGCAGATTGGGTAACTCCATTTTTTGACAAAATGACTTAATGATGCCATAATGTTGACTGTATTCCAACACACATGCTAGGTAAATTTGAAGAATCCAACTTTATTACAAATGCCCTAAAAAACTACTACTACTACTACTATACCATCACGGCATATCCCACAAGTGGGGTAGCCAGCAGATCAGCTGTATGTAAGAAACATACAAACTGTCCTCTTCGTGCCAGTATAAAATCAAGACATTCAGGATGGAGGCCCTAAAAAACACCTCAAGAAAATTGGGTAACTCCAATGTTAGTATTTACAACGCTGCAAATTGGGTAACTCCACCATTCTGTATGGAGGCTTGCGAGAGATAGGTTGTGTATTAGGAATATTTTACAAAAAAGTGGTTTTGGATATCTTATCCTGTAAAAAAATGTTAGATAACTGTAACCATAAGTATCAGCTTTATTTTCTTAATTTTTTTAAAGTTTTTTTTTTTATCATTTGCTCCTTATGTGATGTAGTTAATATGTAAGGTACTCACATTTTAAATAATGCAACTTTTGCAGGAGTTACTACGTGGAATTTAATTATTACTGGATATGTTTGCGCACAAGTTTTGAAGCTGATTTACTAATATTGTATTGTTTTTTAACACATATTATGTTATTATTTTTTAGTCAAATAAAAAATCTAGGTTTTAATACTTAAATAAACGACTTTATTTTTTGATATATTAGGATTTGTTGAATCATGATTATTTTTAAATAAGCTCAAAATCCGAAGAACTGAACGTGTATCTATATACATTACCTACTTATCATAAGTTTAATTTCTCGACCGACGGTTCTTGGTGGAAGTTCATATTAATAATTTTTAAAATGAAACACGATATATAGTTATTCCACTATTGACATTATTTATTTTGCGAGCCGGCTTTCAAGAGCTTCCGCTCTCATCGTCAGGCAAAAGTGAAATGTTTACTCATCATTTTATAGATGAATAGCAGACTAAAGACTGGTTAAATTAGTAACTGAAAATTGAAGAAGTGAAGAAAATCGTATGAGTGAAACAAATCCCAGAAATCATGATTTTCTACAAATTTATCAAAGACAATTCGAATTTTTATAATGGAATTGGCCCATCATATTACTTGATAGTGGTAATCTTGCAGAAATCCAAAATATAAATACCTACTGATGATAATAATTTAGATAATAATGCGACACAAGGGATATTGTTAGATGCACAGGCTAATGCTATTGATCATAATATTGCAACAGAGAAGGGCAGCATAAGAGTCAACATCTCGTTAGTCCCATATTCAGAACATTCAGATTCTGATGAAAACTCTGAGACTTCTCTTGGAAAAAGGATGAATCATGGAGTAATAAAAATTTAAAATTCAAATTTAAAAAATCAAAAAGAGGTGTGATAAACTCGCCCTCTGTATATTATTATTATTATTTATATGATTACGGCAACCCGTCCCTTGTGGGACGATTTGTGCCAAGTACAATATTTTTAGAATATAACACGTAATATTAAGGCATTTATTTATAAAATAATAAAATTTCTTTTGGCGGATTTTAAAATCTTGAGATATACAGAGAAGGCATCAGTGTGCAAGAGGCAAGACACTTTGATCGGATACTGGACTTCAGCTATCTCATAATACAAGTCGTAAGAGTCTCTTATTGGGCAACCGACCTCTGTATATTGATCACACCTAATTTGAATGCATTTTTTTTTATAAAATTGTATATATTGTGATCAATGTATAGTAAAGAATGAATGAATAAATAAAATAAATTGCCTCAAAGGAAGAAAAGCCTTGGCCCAAAAAATATTGTCTGCTTAAATAATCTAAACGAGACTGAAAATATCTTCACTAAAATGGACTCAAGACTACCACGATATCTAAAATAATGCTCCACACGAATTATTATTTTCACATTTTGTCACTCTTCATTATTTTTGTCTAGCTATCAACGAGTATATCGCTAAAGGTGCAACTTTTTTGTTCAACTATGTTCAACTCCGTGATACAGGATAGACGATGTTCCAGGCTGGGTAATATCCTGAAAAGGCTAATTGGGCAAAAAGAGCACCGGTCTTCCGTCCGCAAGGATTCGTCAGCCCGTGATTTCCCTCTTCCACAATACACCGTTCTTATAACGACAACAGCAGAGCGCAGGAAATATCGTAGAAAGAGGTGACGCAATTGGCACAGAGTCGTTTTGAATGGAGGAGGCTGGTTTCTGCCCTGTCCTCCCGAGAGGAGCGTTGATGATGATGATGATGATGTTGAAGTATTTATCCTATATATATTACTTCAATTTAATTTGATTTTCATATAAAACACTTTAAAAATAACATTATTATGAGACCAAACAGTATGCAATACTTATAGGCAAATTGGGTAACTCCATCAATTATAGCATTTATTTTACAAAATCCATCACAGAAAATTAGGTAACTCCAAAAAAAGGCTACAAAACCATTATAAACATAATTATGTCATGGTTATTGTGTTACGAACATGTTTCTACATCATGAAGATATTTTAGAATAAGGAAAATAATAATAATAATATGCATAACAAAAATATTTAGTTTTTTGTCCGCCCTGTAAAGTAGCTATTTTGGAGTTACCCAATCTGCGAATTAAGGTATCGATATGCAGTTTGTTTGTTGGCTTTCTCACTTATGGGATATGCGAGGATGGTGAAATGTGTGCGTGTTATGCAAAGGTAACCAATGTTTGTAGTGTGTACCTGGGAATTATCAAATTATAATGTTCCTCTCTACCTACCCTCCAAGAGATTACAAATAAGAGGAAAATCATACACAAGGCATTAAAAGCATTACGCTTCCTTAATGTTCATTGATAAGAGAAACTTATGTACCTGAATACGGTTGTGCGTTCATGAGGTAATGCCTCGCCGTAACACAATATCCCAAATCTCACTTTAACAGCCATGTAGTTTACTATTTTTATATGTACGTCGTAATAGTAATAATAATAAAAGAATTGCGTTAAGGAGATGAAAATGTGTTTTGTCGTTTGTTTATGTATTCCTTTTTTATTTTATTTTATTCGAGGCAGAGGTTGTCACATTGTTTTGTATATTTTTTAGATAATATTTAGAAACAAACAATATTGAATTTTTATGTTATTTATTTCCCTTTTTGCCATATTTTTTGTAGCAAAGAGCTAAAATTTGAGTGAAGTGTATATTGAGCAAAGATAGAGAAAATTGCATATTGTCTTAAATAATATTTTGAATATTATTGTGTATTTGATGAATGATGATGTTTTTTATTTTCTAATATTCTAGGCTCATATACATAATTATAGTGCAACTCTTAATTTGTTAAAATAAATCTATCAAAATAGAGAATAAAATTGACAAACTTTTGATTCGACACTTTTGAAATTCCTCAAATAAAATCACAATAAAAATAATAAACATAAAATATACGCAACTTTGTTTGATTTTTCAGATACAACTTTAAATGAATTTTTACTAACACAATATCTTAAACATTTCGAGGCTTTGAGAGTTTAGATTGTGAAAAACATTTTTAAGAATATTGCAAATATATAAAAAAAAATAACACTGTTTATTTTTAAGCAAATTATTATTTGTTCGAAACCTTTCTTCATGCTAACTTGACATTATCAAACTGATACGAGTATTATCAAGAGATCAGAGTTCTGCTGAAAATGTCAAGCTATCTTGACGAAAGCGCACGAACATAATATAACCATTAAAATGAAAAATAAGCAGTATTTTTGATGAATCAATAAATATTAGCTGGTCAAAATTTAAGACAAACATACAATGAATGATATGTATTCAAAATGAGAATTTAAAATTTAAACCAAAAGATGGACTTGTTGCTGAGCAACGTCTTCCAGTCAATCCTAATATTTTAAATTATTTTATACATTTCAACCATGTTTTCTAACGTGATAGGTTATGACATCATTTTCACTGAGAACATGATAAAAATAAGATATTTCATGTTAAATTTTCGGCTATATCTCAATAAATCATATTATTCAATATTATTCAACAAAAATAATATATTTGATAGCATGTACCACAGTTTCCCAACCCCTGTTACCTCACGTTGCGACGTCTTTCCTGAGATCTTCGCAGACTTCTTTCTTCTTGTACATTTGTTCTTATCTTTATTCATTCCACTTGAGCGCACACACCACCGAACGCCACTACGGTACGCTCATGCCATACTGATAGAATGTATATTATATTATACCGTATTAGGTATACTAGATTTATACCCAGTTTTTTCGTCAGGTATTAATCATTATGATAAAAAATAGTACAGATATAATACGCATTTTTCTACATATTGATATATCTATCATTAGGCTATTTATCACTAGTGAGGTAGCAAGTAGACCAGCTGCATGTACTAAACATGCATGCCGTCTTCACTGACCAAACAAAAAATTAAGACATTCTGCATGTGTGGCAACCCTCATCGCTGAATTTGAGATGTAAAATGTTTTTATATTTGCAAACACCTCCCTTCTACGGGACACTCGAAAACTTACGGAAAGGAGTGAGAGACCAATTCTTTGCCGGGTGTTCCACAGCTTATAGCCAATGGATTAAATTTATGTAAAAAAAACATGCAAGTTTCACGAAGATACATTAAATAACAAACATGCAAAATGATGGAATAAGTCGCGACAAATAGTTCAATTTGTAAATAAAGGATCACGAAAGGCAAAAGTAGCCAGCTCCTTAAAATGATCAGCCAACAACGAGCAACTGAATTGACTACAACATTTGGCACCCAGGCCTCCTCATCACGATGGTATTATCGAAGGCAGGAGTATAGAGACCCCTACATATTGTATCAAGTAATGAAGAACATGAACTTTGAGGCATTAGAGCAAGTAAAAGAGAAAACCAGAAAATATATATTTCCTTAATTTGTTATTCTATACTTTCCTTCCTTCTTTTTCCGTAAATCACAGCTAGTTGTTTTAAGTTTGACTCTAATTTTTAACTAAGTTTTCTTGAAAATCACAATTAATTTTAATTTAAAAAAAAAGTTTTAAAACTCATAAAATCATCTCCAATCATAGTAAATAATATTTATTCCTATATCAAACTATGAAAATAGTTAAAAAAAATTATAACGATAGCATATGTTTTAGTGCATTTTTTATATATATATTTATAGACTGTTGTATTATTGATTTGTCATACATATGTATTAAACCTATTGTAAAAGGCAAATTGCCGTTTATTGATCAAATAAATAAATAAATATTAACCAATATAAAAAGTCTAGGCCCACCACTGATGGAAATATGTATATATTATAGTTTTAAAATAAATAGTATAATATTTTCGATGTTTTTGGCATTCACTATGTGATAATTACGCGACATGATTAGAAAATGAGTTTAATTCACAATGTATTTAAATATTATCACTTGATATTGAATCATAAAATAGTTTAGTTGCACTAACTAAGTGTAAGGAGATAGTTGAGTCATAATATTTAGTTCAAATTCGTATTCACAGTTTTCCGTGCTAAAATTAATTTAGTTAGCTAGTTCTTTTTGACACCTTAGTACAACTATAAATTTCGAGAATCTATGGATTTCGTATTCAGAACGAAATTTTAGTTGACATCTGAGAACTACAATTAGTTGTATTTGGGAGAATTTTATTCGCGACTTTTAATGTGCGAATATTATTAGTTGCTGTCATTTTGCCGCAGAATATTGCTATATTTTGGAAGTTAAAAGTTGTTTTTTCAATTAAAAGTAAAAAATGGATATTTTTAGGGTCCTCGCAACTCTTGGCATCTATAAATTGTTAAATTATACCACCACCGACGCAAATGCGAATGTCAAAATATACCGGCAAATCTGACATTTAACAATTTTCACGCGCGACAACTATATTAAATTGTTGCCAGAAGTGGGGCACGTGGAAAGAATGAATGAGGACAGAATGACTAAGAAGATATATTTGGCTGAGAGGAATGGTGCTCGGAGACGCGGACGTCCGAGGATTAAATGGCAAGATCATTTAAATCAAATCCTACAGGACGGTCACGTGTTGAGCACGTTGAACAGGAGAGCATGCATGAGGAATTGTATGACAGTGACGGAAGCGAAAGATGTATGCAAGGATAGAAGGAAGTGGCGCTCGATCCTTTCTGCCTACCCCGCGAGGGAAGCGGCGTGATGGTATGTATGTATGTATGTATGTATGTAAATCGGAACGTGAAAAACATTTTTTATTGCGGCATCACCGACTAATATTTATTTGTCCCATAGATTTTACCGTTTGCCCTTGGTGGTTATCGAGATTATAGTTGTTTATAGTTCGTAACTAATACTGAATACGAATTTGTACTATAATGACTAATATTAGTCAACTATTATTAGTTAGTTTAGTTAGTTCATCAAGATTCAGAATTGGCCCTAATGAGTTCAAAAGATGTAAGTTTCCATACAGGGCAGTTTATATTTTGATTTAGTAATATAAATGACAAACATAAAATTGCTAATATAGATGACGAACATATAAAAAAACGAAATATAAATGAACAAACAACCAAACGGAATAAATATTCAAGTAGATACTACACCACATTATACTTGACTATACTATCTAGCATCATGCGGCTGTCACTACAGCTTACACCGTTATGTTACGCCACTGTTTTGTTATTGAATGTGAGAATGAAGAAAAGGCGTTATTTTATTGCCTCACCATTATTTTCAAAGTCATATTATATGACAAAAAGGAACATCTGATTTTAAAAATATATTCCTTCGTAAAATGTATCCATTTTTTTATTTCCTTACTCAACTGTGCACATGTAGGCATTCGACGAATAATATTTTTTACATATTTCCTTATATTAAGGACATTTTATCCCGTGGAGCACCCGGTAAAGAATTGGTCTCCCACTCTTCTCCTTAAGTTTTCGAGTGTCCTGTAAAAGCAGGTATTCGAAAAAATTAAGACATTGTACATCTTAAATTTAGCGATGAGGTTTGCCACCCATCCTGAATGTCTTGATTTTACATTGGCACGAAGAGGACAGCTTGCATGGTTCTTACATCCAGCTGGTCTGCTGGTTACCCCACTTGTGGGATATGCCGTGATGGTATAGTAGTAGTAGTAGTCCTTATATTAAGGACATATATTGTAAACCATCATAGTATCTTCCGCAAATGGAGTACTCAGCAGTTTGATTTATTTATTCGAAGGTGCTAAACAGATGTTTGATACAAAAATCTCACAGATACTTACATTTGACATTCATACATATTATTATAATTTATTTAATAAAATATTTTTCTGACCCTCATAAAGAAAAACATAAATAAAAAAAAGAATTCCTATGATGACCATTCTTCGAAAGAAAGTGCTCCAATTGTGGGCAGCTCGAGAAAGATCCTCAACGTCACAATTTTATTCCTGAGCCAAAAGTTCCACCTTCTTCCAATAACTCAAAGACCCTCTCTGTTGCTCTTAATGTCAGGGGGAATTATTTGTATTTTTGGCCTCTAAGCACTCGACCTACACTAAACAGGAGTTTACTTTGACATACTATACATTTTAAACAGCTTTTACCATAATACATAAGACAAGGAGAGCTTTATCTTCATGTATATTATACATAAATACAGAGAATTGAAATTCTGAAAGCCGTGGAGTCCCTGATAAAGAATGTGTCTCCCATTTTTTTCAAAAAGTTTTCGAGCTTTTTTTTTTAAAGGGCAGCGCCCGCCACATACCTCGTGCCGTACCTTGAGAAATGTTTCTCCATAAAGACACACACATGCACAAACAGAATTTAATGTCGCATTAAAGCGAAAAATGCTGCCCCGAGGGAGCACTCTAGATTTAGCGGCCATGCACCAAAAAAATTGGTGCAAAAAGGGAAGGGAAGAAATGGGATTTTCGAAGGAAAAAGTTTTCGATTTCCAGTAGAAGGCAAACAGATACCAACGCTTTTATTCAATGTCTTTTCTTTTGTTGGCTCAGTCATTACAAATGCGACAGGTCTGCTGGCCACCTCACTTATGGGATATGCCGTGATGGTATAGAAGTAGAAGTATTAATAACGTGACAAAAAAAGCACAGGGTCACCAAAACAAATATATTCGTACACATTAGGAATGACATTCGATTTTCATTCAAAAACGTGACAAGAATCAGGGTTACAAAAAGTATTCATAACGGCACCGATACTATAAATCTGCTTTTGAAAATTAATATATTACTGTAGCGCCTTCTGGTGCCAAAAGTCAAGCTGTACATAGTTTGAAGTCAAGCAATAAAAGAAGGAACAAAGTGTCTCAAGCTGAAATATAAAAAAAAACTACCCTTCCGATATCAATATCCAGACGTAGATATGCGAAGTGAGGGATAGGGCAAAAAAATGGAATAGGGTCAAGCCGAAAAGTTTGTTCCATGAAATGGGATATCTTAAGCATATTAGGTATGTGGAAGTAATGGTAGGGTTTTCACTTTCTATTTATTTATTTTTCATATTATCCGTAGGCCATATATTTAGCACTTGGAATCGTCAAATAATACAAATAATTTGCTATTCTATAACAATCACAAACAATTTTCAATAGTTCGTTACTTCACCATAATATCAAACACTTCACAATGATCATAGACAAGAAAAGAAAATAAAAGAAAACAAAAAAAAATGACAAACTGATTAAGGAATTTCATTTCATCAAAGCTATTTTGAGAGTAAAAGGCCCAAAACAGCTTCACGTCAATGTAGGAATGTAAAAGATAGATAAACAAATCAAATACATTGACAAACAAATTAGCAAATGTTTATATTAAAACAAAGCGGTAAGCTCACAAGAACAAAGTCAAAGATACCATACTAAAACAAGCAAATTTATCAATATGTTAGAAGAGAGTGAGTTAATTAGTATGTTAAAATATTAATTGATATCACAGGTACGAGTACTATCGAATAAGGGACTTATTGTGAAAGAGTGAATTTTAGAGAAATGTCGGTTACGTGTAGAGAATTTGGATCCCGAAATGTTGACATATAAATACATAAAAGGACCCACCGACGCAGAAGTCTGAAAACTTCCACTAACCCGAAACTCTACTATGAACAAATCTTGTCCACACCGAAGGCGCAATAGTGAGCAGCCTAAAAAAGGGCTTGCTGGCCAAAACACCAAACCACCAAAACCTCCGTGTGAAATCTTTTGACTTAATTCCTTCGATGCACCTCTTTGTGAGAGAAACCAACAACGGATATGAAATAAAATAAAAAGTATTCAAGATCATTTTTTAGCCAAGTTTACAAGTCATACACTTACAAAAAAAAAAGAAAAAAAAAAAACTTTATTTAAGCACAAGGTTGAGTTGAGCTGAATAAACTTTTCCAGGTATTTAGGTTGGCGAGCACGTGAGTCGCTGATACCGTCATCGTTGCAGAGACGCTTCACTCCCTAATGTATATAAGCAGAGTGTGCATATAAAAAAAAGTTTAAATACGAAAAATCCGTGGAGTGAGTAAGATTTTACACAATTTAACATTGTGTAAACATGATTCTCCAATCGATATGTCTGGTTGGTTATGTCATATACGCGCTGTACCTACCTAAGTTATGTTAAAAAATAAAAAAAATAGTATTGATATAATGAAAACAAAATTGTTTTTAGGTTTTACTATGATTTATTTGTTAAATAAGTTACCAGGTTTCGACCTATGAGGTCATTGTCAAACTATGTAAATTTACTATATGCCGTGTTGTTACTTAAATACTATGTCTTAGTAGGTAGGTATAACAATATATTCTTATAGCTAAGGTTTTATATAATTCAAAAATTATTGAGGGAGATTCAGAAAAAGTAGTTGGTTGTGTTGTATATGATTTAAATTATATTGATTCTATATAATGTGACATTTTATTGGTAAAGATTAAGGAATGCAGTTGGTTAGTATTGTATAAGTAAATGAAATAGCATTGGGTATTTTGACTTCAACTAATAGATGCAACAAATGTACCTAATATTATTATCAACAGAGGAACATTGACAAAAAAGCATCCATTTAGGAAAATATAGCACGTACAACATCTAGATTTACAACTAGTCAATAAAGGTTTATATATTATCTATTGAATAATTCCAGAACAAAATTACACTATGTTAGCATGGGCCAGGTAATAGTATAAATTTATTACATGTTGTCATGCTCCAGATAATGATATAACAATACAAAGTGTAACACAATACACTATTTATTAAGGTATAATTTTTGGTTTATAAAGAACTTTATGTGGTATTGGTAGATGTTTTAATGTATATAGTTAATTTAGTTTGACAATGACCTCATAGGTCGAAACCTGGTAACTTATTAAACAAATGAATCATAGTAAAACCTAAAAACAATATTGTTTTCATCATATCAATATAATGTAGTTTTACAAAATCAACGTCGACTCAATCAATAAAAAAATAGTAGGTAAATATTCAAATAAACTGACTGAACATTGTGTTACGAAAAAAAATCGGGGACATTATTGTGACAACCCTGCTATCGGGTCTTATGTAGAATTGCCTACGATATGAAATTAAGACCCAAGTCACGTATACGAAACAAGTGATATACCATCGACAAAAATGAAATACAACATCCATTATTATCAGGGTAAAGTAGGAAAGAAACTGAGAAGAAAAAGTAGTAGTAATAGTATCTAATAGTATATTGTGAGTGGTAGGATCAAATACTTTATCATATTACAGTATTATTACTTGTATAGATAATATAATAATAATTTACTCTGACCAAAGGTTGTCATCTACTATTTTTTAAAAAAAACATACAGGTACTGAAGTTACTGTTATTTGACAGTGATAGGTACATTTAACACTGATGATTTTTTTAAGATTTCTCAGGTAAATTTAGGGTCTTCGCTGGTCCACCTTTTGATTTTCCATTTTGTTGTCATTTTGCCGTACATTGTGTAAATTTAATAAAATATAATATATTTACGCAGATCTAAAAATGTAATAAAAATGTGAAAACTACAATTAACATTGCTGTTTGGGGAATACGAAGTGTTTATTGTTAACTATAATAAAATATCAATATAAATGGATCGAAATAGGTGTAAGTTTTTTTTTAAAAAAAAAAAGATATATCTGGGTTTGTTATAAACCCAAATACAACCTTAGTTGTGTATTAAATTAAATAAATAAATAAATAAAAAAAAAAAAAAAAAAAATAATAATACACATAATATACAAACAACCGTCGCAGAAAAAATACGTAAATATACAGAACTAGCAGGAGAAATAAAAAATATTTGGCATTCTAGATCCGTTTATATAATAGGTACCTTTAGTCATGTCAGCTACAGGGGTAACTCCGAAATCTTTAATAAATAATTTACAAAAATTAGATTTACCAGTTAATTTGTATATTAAAATTCAAGAGTCTATTATCATAAACACTTGTAATATTGTAAAAAAGTTTTTGAACACAGATATTTCAGGCACAATGCTGGTATTTTGAACCCGCGTTCTGAGCCTAATCCTTTGATATCCTGTATATCTGGATAGGTGAATTTTTCCCGGTATTAGACTGTTAAGTTTTTGTGTGGCCATGACTGATCATTATGGAGACTTATCTGGTTGTATAATGCTGAGAAGTGTGGATGGCAATTCTGCCGCCGCGTAAAAAAAAGAGCTTTTATTGACTTTCAAAGGGTAATTGTACAAATCAGAAAAAAGCTCTACAATTTCAATTAAATACGTATTTAATTTTATTTTATTTTAAAATGTCTGTTTTTTCTTTGGACTTGTGTGAAGTAAAAATCCAATTAAAGAATAAATTCTTTTACAAGTTGTTATATAACTTATACTTACTTTCTGATTTTTCTATGTTACATAAAATAAAGTGTTTTTCTATGTAGTGCTTTTATTTTCTGTTGCCTGTTATAAAATGCACAAATAATGTACAAATATTGTAGTGAGTTTGTATAATATATGTGTTTGTTTATGATTATAATATTTTTTTAAATTTTTGGATAGGAGAGAAACAAAAAAAGACTATACTGTCCTCTACTATACCTAGATGCCGTACCTTAAGTGGGGTAGGTAGAGAGGACGGAACGCCATAGATATGTATGTATTCCTGAATGCATCTTTCGCTTCCTCAACATTCATAAAAATCCTTTTCAATGTAGTCTGTTTCTCTTACTTAACCCCTTTCTGCATACGTGTTCATATATGAACATAATTAATTTAAATGATATGATTGAACTCTCCAGGCCTTATTCTATGACTCTAAGACCAGAGAAGCCTTATCATTTGACAATAAAGATAGAAATTGTTCCTTATCATTTCAACAAAAGGGAACAACAATACTAAATTTTAAAGGAAAAAAATATCTGTTACTGCATGATTGTCCATATATGAACACAATTATTTTTCTTTTAATTTTTCACTATAAAAAAATATTTTTTTGAAAAATAAAAAAATACTTGTCCTTTAATTTTATATTTTCTATCTCATACATTTTTTTTACCAAAAACAAAAAAATCATGCAGAAAGGGGTTAAAGCACGTTCTTGAGGATTTGATACACGTGATCAATAGGGTGGAACACTTTTGTATGAAAAAAATATTTTTTTCGAATATCGAATTGGAATACCAGGCAAAAGTTGCCTTATATAATTGTAAATAACACCCAGTAATTTGGAAGTTCTAGCGCAACAGCAAGAGGTCCCGCCATAGACTTGAAATTTCAATTTTTAAGTTTTTACAGACGCTTTGTTAAGTACACCCTATTAACAAAATATTAACTAAATATAATATGTTATGCATTTATATGATAAGATAAAAGTATATTTTAGTTAATAGAATCATTTATTTTAAAAATATACATAGTTTCAGAAAGTTGTGTCGGTATGAATAACGTCATTTTTCATAACAAAAATCCTTTTTCGTCTCAAACTTTGGCATGAGCTTTCGAGACGCTAAATTAGATTTTACAAAACCCTATCTTCTTGTCTTATCGCATACACGTAGAGCTGCTTCTATCACACATTTTACTGATCTTTCCACAGCTTGTGTGTGGTAAGGCAGTCTCATTAACTCCAAAAACGATTCTCCTCCATTTTCAATAAGATGTTGTAACTGCTTATCGAAAATATTCATCAGTATTGAGGTTTCGTATTTATTTTGTTGCCAGTTTATCAAGTCTATGTAAGAACTTGCATTTAAGTCCACTTTTGGCACCTCAAACATGCGCGAAACAGAATTTTTATTCACTTGACGAGCTTTTAAAATGCGTCTGGCAGCTAGTTCTCTAATGTGCTTACGCGTATCTGTTATCGTACTCAACAACAAGTTTTCTGGTTGAGCAAAGTAACTGTTCCGAAATAAAACAGGGTCCACAATCGCTAACAATTCGTTCGACAAATAACTAGTGCTGTTAATGAGCTTCCATAAATGTTTTGAACCATCCTTAATGCTATACCAATTTGACCTGCAAATGATTTAGATCCTGCTATAGGGCTATCCAAATAGGAAAACAAAGCGTCAATAGCAACTCATTGGCGTGTAAGAGACAAATTATCCAATGCAATGGTTGAGATAGTCTATTTTCCAAAAAACCAATCACGCCTCCCACATTCCCTGTATTTTTGGTTGTTCCATTACATCCAACAGTCATTATACTCTCTGGTGATATATTTTCAGTCGTCAAAAAGCCGTGGATAGCTCTTTCAATATTTCTCGCACTGCCCGATGTTGGAAACACATACCCAACATAAACAGAACCTGGTTCTTTAATAATCGAAACATGTTCCTCTTGTACAATCACTTTAAATCTCTTCGATCTTTTTAAAACAGTTTTAGCCGTCTGGTTTTTCCTTCCATCAAAATATAAGTCAGGAATTTCTGTTACTCTTTTTTCTGTTAAAATTTGCTCGCAAACTTTCTGTCTTATTCTTCTGAGTTTCATCCTGCCCACGACGTTAGTCGACTGCGCCTCAGAGTCAGCATCAGAAGCAGAATAAAGAACATTTATGATACGATAACCGCCGCAGCTCGGTCTGATACTCCGTATCTACCGCATACAATCGTCAAACTATGAAGACTGGCATCCGTGAGCTTTATAGGCTTTTGATCCACTTTGTTCGCGGTGTCAAGACCATCTGCGGCCGACGAACAAGAAGGAAGGTCAACATTAGAACTAACTTCAGATCTATTTAGCCTATATAAAGAAAAGGAAATTTCTTTAATTCTTGTATTTGAATTATGCCTGATTTCTTGTTTAAGAGCACGTAATCTTCTTTTCTGCAATTTTTTACTCTAGATAAGATCCGTTCTTCCTAAAACCATTTGTCTGTTAGTGCGTTGGTCTTCTAAAAATATTTGTTCCTCTTTTGGCACTTTATTTTCTCTCAAACAAGTACAGTTTACAAATTCTTTACATTTACATGCAGCTATGTCAAAAAGCTTTGCACTTTGTACTCTGAATTCTTCTACCTTTCTTTCCTTTAGTTTCTTCAAAGACTTTTTCAAATTTCAAACAAAATCAAACAAATTAAATCAAAACATTTTGAGTGATATTTTTTAAGTAACTGTAAAACTCGTTTGTGTGTAACAATTGAAATAGAAGATTTTATTCATACCTAATTCTTCAATTTTTGTTTCAACTGTTTCGGCACTTTTCCAAAAATGTAGGTTATTTTGTGGTGCTGTTCTTTATTTTTAAGTCTTGTCGAACCCATTCAAAGAATTTCATAACATTCTCATACGTAAGTAGTATATTCTCCTTGAACTCTGCACTTTCACCAAATATCGGACATTTTAACTTTTGCCTTGTAGAAGTCATATTTATACACTTAAAAAACGTAGGTACATCAACTAATACCTACTGGTGAAAATAATTGACGGGCTACCTTCCACCTTGAGACAATATTATCGACACTAGTTGAAACGAAACACTGCAAATTCGTAGATCGAAGCGTGCTGCCCCCGCTTTGTCCCGCACTTTGCTCAACTGTCCCAGTACCAAAGTATATTAAAATGATGAAATATTTGATTGCAACTGCTAGTTAACTATATTTGAATATGTTTTTGAATAAAATAAACTTATTTTAATAAGTTCTGTATCGTTTTGTAGGCCGCGCAAATAGCCCCTAAATTGTCCTTTTTGTAAATATTCGATGTCTTGTCGGGGGCTCTTACCGTTGTCTGATAATTTTTATATTTTTAATACAGGCAATTGATGGCAAAAGGCAACTAAATACAACTATTCCAAATCAAAATTCGAGAAAAAAAAAATTCGTTCCACCCTAGTGATCAAGCCACGTAGTTATCGGATCTTTGCTTTCAGACGAATACAATATCCTTTCACCATCAGCTATTCGCTCCATCATTATGTCCAAACCATCGTAATTTATTAACACACGTTTTTCAAGCAGAATTTTAATTCACCATTACGTCATATTCCACATATGGAGTAGCCCAGAGTGTAATAAATATACAAGCTGTCCATTCCATTCAAAGGAAAAAATAAGATTTTCAGGGTGGATGGCAAACGTCATCACTGCCGAATTTAAGATATCAATGTCTTTATTTTTTCGCCTTTTACTATAAATGACACTCAAAATTTTACAAAAAAGAGCGGTAGACCAATAATTCTTTGCCTGGTGCTCCACAGAACTGAAGTAAAATTTTGTCACTTTTAAAATACCTATATCCCGTGGAGCACCCGGTAAAGAATCGGTCTCCCACTCTTCTCCATAAGTTTTCGAGTGTCCTGTAAAAGGCAGGTGTTCGAAAAAAAAAGAAATTTTACATCTTAAATTCGGCGATGAGGTTTGCCACCCATCCTGAATGTCTTAATTTTATATTGGCACGGAGAAGACAGCTTCCATATTTTATATGCAGCTGGTCTGCTGGCTACCCCACTTGTGGGATATGCCGTGATGGTATAGTAGTAGTAGTAGTAGTAAAATACCTATGCATTTACATTACTTTCGGAGTTAGTAATTCGGGTTTAAAAACTAGTACGCAATAAGAAAAATACAAGACAAACTCTTGAGAAGCAAAACAGAGTCCGTTAAAGAAAGTGGAGATTTCTATTTCTCCTTTCTTTTCTGTTTTTCGATTGTCTTTAGTAAAACAATACTGTATATACAATTAGTACTAGCGTTAGTACGAGTAAACTGTGTTGTTAGTGGAATGTTTGCAACAAGAAAACTTTAAGAAGTGTGTGAGATGAATTTAATGCAGGGCTAACGAAAATGTGATGAGAATAAATAAACAAATTCAAAAACAATATTTTATTTATATTTCCTGGAGCACCCGATAAAAAATAATTGGTATCCATTCTCTTGTTTCTAATAGATACCTACTTGTCATTTTTTTACATTTTTTTTTTTCATTTATTTTAGTTATCTTTTTACTTTTCTTACATTTCTATGTATTCTAAAGCATTTTAAATTCTTTCTTCATCTTTTTTATTTATATTTTCCAAAGCAGGAAATATTATGTATGTAAAACAAAAAGATCATCATTATGGAATACATTGCCCCACTAGACTTATAATTGTGTAGGTCTGTTCTGGGGCAATACCAGAAAAAAATACAAATTTTACAATCATCTACATACGTACACTTGAATACAATAATTTAACGCACAACATAGGTAAATATTTTTTTTTTGCATATGTAAAAAAGAAATTGAATTTGGATAAAGTTTGGCAGCCCTATTTGAAATCAAAACACAGAAAGGACCCTAATAAACTGGATAATATTGTAAAGCTTTCTGATAAAACAGTGTTGTCAACTTTCTTACTCTTCCTGCAATTCTATTGTGGGATATACGGAGCACCTTGTACTGTCTTATTGCAATAACAACTTACAGTCAATCCTAGGAGTTGAAAGTTTCAGAAAACGCTTATAGTCTTTTTGATAAAAAAGAGAGAAAAAGCAAACTGCTTGAAAAAGGGAATAATAAGTTATGATCTGTGTCTAAACCTCAAATCAATGTTTGTTGACATTAGGTACAATCGAAATAAAAAATATGATCAACATAATATCACAACAGACAATGAAAAACAAAAATATGATATAAGAAACTGCTGGGATTCCTCAATGGAAAGCATATATGCCTAGGTGTTTTCGAACAAACTAGCTCACAGCACATTTCTCATTGAGATCATTATAATCTCAAATTCTCCCATCGGCAAGGTTTTAAAATTATTTAATGGTTTGAATGTTCATGTTGATATTTTCAACATAAAATGCAATGACTTTATCGTCAAGATAGACTCTCCTTTGATTGTGTTGTTTCTTTTCGATGATGTCTCATTTATTTTATTTTTTTTCTATTTCGTTGTAGTTTTTTTCTCTCTTTTTTTGGTTTTGCTTTGTAATTTTTTTTTGCTGAGAAAACCTAGGCCAAAAGCTGTTGTGGACTGAGTGTAGGATGACATTTTAAAGATAACAGCAATACCTACTACTAATTTCCACATAGTGTACTCCAATACAAAAACAAAAAACCTTCAATTGAGAATTTTTGAAGAACCTTGAATGTACTTTTAACTGTGAACGTTGATTATTAAGAAGGTGTCAATTAGTAGATATAAGTGGTACGATTGTATTTTAAATGGCTATTGTACTTAGTTTTAAAAGTATAAAAGAATGTAATTAGTTGTAACTAGTTACAATAAAAAAAATATAATTCTAGTGGAAAAAGTCTTTCAAAGCTGTAAAAATAGACATTTACAAGAAGGGTGTGGGTATAAAATGGAAAAAAGCTCCGTATCAAATATTAACGGATTAAGAAGGTAATTTACTTCCGTTAAAAGTGTGTTAATTTGAGGTTATCTCATTATTTACGTAACGTGAAATTAAAATTATAGAAATACTACAAGTTTTTCTTTTATACAATCACGGTATATCCCACAAGTGGGGGAAGCCAGCAAACCAGCTATAACTTATAAACGTGAAAGCTGTCCTCTCCCTAACAACACAAAATTAAAACATTCAGATGCGTGGTAAACCCCATCATTGCCGAATTTAAGATGACAAATGTCTATTTTTTCAAACACCTGCATTTTACAGATGGACACTCGAAAACTTATAGAAAAGAGTGGAAGACCAATTCTTTGCCGTGTGCTCCATCGAATTAATAATCTTAAAAAAGAGTCAATTTATTCCAGGGATTAGATTTCCCTGTTTTTTAAAGAAAACCATCGATGCTGAATAAGTAAAAAACCTTTTTATTTTTGTTTAAGAACCTTTTTACTCCCAACTATTTTGAATTAACTGTTGCGATTAAATATACGACTAACTGGCCTGGTGATTTGTCCACTTGTGGAATATGGAGTTATGTAAAAGACAAATAAAAGTTAAATTTTTATTAACTCATTAACGATTAATAATGTTAAATTAAGATAAACGGTGTTTAGTTCCAAAAGGATGCTGGATAGTAAAGAGATGTAAAAGAGAAGAAAAATGTGTTGAGAAAGGATTAGTTAGCTATTCACACTATTGTAGTAAAGAGAAAATATTTTTCTTTTAATATGGGTAGGTACCTATTATTATTGAAGCTAATATCTGCTAAAGCACAAAGCTAGTAAATTGAAAAGGGACAGAGAGAGAGTAAAGGAATTCTCCAGCTATTTAACTTTGTACATAATTTATAAAGTTTATTTATATGCTCGTTTGTTAATGTATAAATCCTTTACGATGAATAACAATGTAATAATCTTAACACAAGTTTTTTTTTGACAAAAACGATCCAAGCATATTTTATAAACGGGGTGAGGTCAGCAGACTGACTGTAATTAATAATTATTTATCAATCCATAAAATAAACGGTGTTAAAATTTTTATGACTTTCTTTTTTTTCATTGAAAATAGTCAAAAATATAATACTCAAAATAGGTAGTTTTTTAATACCTCATCTCCGTGGAATACCTGGACTCTCACTTTCTTCCGTAAGTTTTCGAGTGTCCTTTTTAAAAGGCAGGTGTTCGAAAAATAAAAACATTTTAGTACATCTTGAATTCAGCTTTGAGGTTTTCCACACATCCTGAATGTCTTAATTTATTGTTGGCACAGAGACGACAGCTTGCATGTTTATTTCATGCAACTGTTCTGCTGGCTACACCACTTGTGGGATATGCCGTGATGGTATAGTAGTAGGTACCTAATTGAAAATGGTGAATGGCTCATTTATCTTTTAGCCAATGTACAACAAATTATGTATAAACTAAATAAAATATGTCCTTATTCTGTGACAAGGCTTTTGGTGTCGCAGTACCTATTAACTGAAATCGATTCCCCGAGGACCTTCGTAAAAATAAATCAAAAATAAACGTTCAGAAGCAAATTGATGACATCGTTCTTCCAACATAGTTTTCCATGTTGAGACGGATGTTCCATTAAACGGCGCCGAATAAATCATGTGACATAGGTATATAACGTCGTTGCATAATCAAAAAGTCTTAGTGAATTTATGAATTAATAAACTGCTTATATTGTCATCAAAATCATTATATAAAATGATTCTTAGTATCAAATTTTAACATTCAATTTTCTTCTATCAGTGCCGTATCAGGTCCCCCCGACGTTGGCGATCACTCTGGAGAATGCCTCCCTGTCTCGTGCTGTGCGGACCAGCTCTCCCATCCGTGTTATTCCGGTCCATTGCCGTATATTCCGCAGCCACGACATCTGCCTCCTTCCTACTCCACGACATCCCTCAATCTTGCCTTGTATTATCAACTGCAGAGGCCGATACTTATCGCCTCGCAGGATGTGGCCCAAATATGAGACTTTACGAACCTTAATATGTGTCAGGAGCTCTCTATTTGTATGCGCTCTGCGTAGTACTTCTGTATTGGGCACCAAGTCGGTCCACGGCATTCGAAGCATTCTTCGATGAATCCACATCTCCAATGCCTCCAGCCGATTCATTGTGTTAACCTTAAGTGTCCAAGTTTCGCAACCATACAACAGCATAGACCAGATATAACACTTAATCATTCTCTATAATATATAACACTTAACATTCAATACTTAAAGAATATTATCACATGCCAATAAAAAGTCAAAACAACAATTTTAATGCCTTAATGAACAGTTTTAAAGAGTACCTATGGCTGAATAAAAATGTTGGCAAAATGTTGCCTCTTTTTGAATAATAGGTATGCAACGAAGATAACATACTAACATTACTACGCCGGGTTAGTTACATAGGTTGTGTTACAACAAACGTTTAGAGCAATTGAACATTATCCCTGGTACTTTCATGCATTGTTAGCTTCGCAAATAGTTATTATTCTAGTAATATCTATTCGTAATTATTATTTTTGAATAGCCACTAGACCGAAGTATAACTAATATACTTACCAAGTAAAAAAATACGACATTGAGAAAGGTCAGTATTGGGATTGGTGAACGATAGATGGAATGAATTATTTAAATTCTGAATTCTAAAAACGAAAAATATTTTCTTTTTGTTTTGGTCAATTTCACTAAATCCTCTTGAATAGCAATATTCTTGTCATGTCCAATTTACTATACTATACCCTCACGCCGTGTCCCAAGTGGGGTAGGCAGAGAGAACGGAACGCCAAACAGATATATCTTTACACACTTCCTTCGCTTCCTCCACATTTGTACGGTTTCTCATACACACAAGTCGGTTCCTCTTACTCAATACGCGGCCGTCCATGAGGATTTGATCCACGTGATCAAGCCACGTGGTTCTTGGACGCCCGCATTTCGTCACACCCTTTCTTTCAGACAAGTACCTATATCCTCTTTGTCATTCTTACCTCGTTCATTCGTTCAACATGTCAAAAACACCGTCCTATTAAAATTTTGTTGGCACAACGAGGAAAGTTTATTTTGTGCGGCTAGTCTGCTACGTACCCCACTTGTGGGATATGATGGAATACTATCTTTTACATGATACTCGAAAAAATTACAGGAAAGAGTGGAAAACCCGTTTTTCTTTTCTATGTTAACGAGTACAAACAGACTCAAATATTTGTACGTAGATTGCTTGAATAAAAATGTAAAAAAATTCATCTAAAATTTTATCACTATACTAATCTTCTCCTATAACTCCTACTTGAATACAGACGTTATCGAAACACTATATAATAATCATACTATCAAAAGCTCGATATAATTATTAAGTCATGTTTTTTGCGAGCTTTTCCTCGTGTTTTTATCAGGCGCACCGATCTATAGATATTTGTTTTAACATCGTGAATCGGCATTTTTTTTTATAAGACTTGACTTTAAATAGCTCCGATCTAATAAAAAAATGGAATTTATTACCTGATCACGTAAGATTTTAATTTGAATAATTAATCAAGTTCATATTTTCACTTTGATATCATAATTATATGGCTGATAAGCGGAGAAGTAGGCTTTTAAAAAAATAAGCTTTTTTAAGGAAGTATTAGAATAAAGTTTAACCCTTTCAAAAGCTACATTTGAAAGTTGTGTACTGATTATAATACTGAAGTGTATAATAAACTACAGACATGTGGACAAAAGGAATGCACAAAAATACACATGGACTTTTACAAATTATTAAGTGTGAGTGGGATAGCAGCATTGTTACTTTAATGTGCATAGTCTGTAAGTGTTATAAAATAAGTTTGTATACCGGCGGGTGTTATAGTTAAATATTGTTGCATTGTATAGTTGCGTGAATGTGTGTGTGTGATAAGTAAAATATGTAACTGCGTTTGAAAAGATTGTTTAATTGCATCTGAACTATTTGTGATTTTTTTGTATATGTTTAATGGCCTTGTGCCGTATATGTTATTATAAATAAATAAATAAATTAATATTAATTAACTAATTAATAAATTACACAAACCTTCGTCTCACAGAACTTGAATAGCCGGGTGTAATAAATATATGTGATATTTTTCAACAGACATCTGCGATCACATAGATGTTAATACACATCATATTACGGGTAGAGAGAGAGTATGGGTGTTCACAATGCTTACGAATTGGCTTTGGCTGGTTAAAGCATGCTTTACTTTAGAAATGTTCACCGATTTCCACCGCACTCATTATTTCTCTCATACATTAGTTATCATTCGTTCGCAACAGGTGACTGGACTCATTGCTGTAAAGCCTTTCGTCCAACCAACCGTCACCATCAATTACTATATGGTATGTGAGAGTAGAATTTTCTAACAGGAAAAAGCAGAAAACTTGTTCTTTGAAAGAGACTCCAAAGGGGTATATAAAATAACTATTCGTAAAATTAAACCTATAAAAAAAATCAAAGTAGAATTAAACCAAAAAGCTTCAAATAAAAATGGAATCAGTAACTGTATATATTTTTATCTGTATGAAAACATTCTTCAAAACTGAAAACCTTTTCTCATTTCTTTTTCAAAGGGTATATTTTACCCTATTCAAACAATAAAATTAAATGAAATATTATTTGTATTACATACTAGCATATATTATTATTATTATTATACCTACTAGAAGTATATTATTCTAACATGCGAATTTTATATTATTTATTACAACCGACCCCTACCCATTTCTACCCCTTCTTTTCTGAAATATTATTACGTTTTATTATTTTCATTATTATTCCTTAAATCGAGAATCAAGTAGGTATTACAAAATTTTATCGCAAAATATCTTTAATTTTTAGCCTTGGTCTATTGAATTCGACTGATAGGAGAAAAGGTTTTTTTAACGATGAATTCGGATTTAAAATAAATTCGCCTACAAAGAAACCAATATGCTTGCGTCATATGGCTGGACTATTTCAAGAACGGATAAATCGAATCTGTGATTTCTCGATTAAATACTCCATACTCCGCTTCAGAAGCAAATTAAAAACTGAACTCTTCAGTGGCGCCCTTGAGACGAGGCGCCCTAGGGACTGTTAAACGGCGTCAAAAAAAATCCAAAATCATCATCAAACTACTTATTATCTCTTATAGTTATCAACGTGTGCACCAACGTGTATTATATCGGGAACACAAAAAAAATAACAAGAATGGTTGGCAAAACGTTTCGTGATAGAGTGAGGAATGAGGATATTAGGATAATGAACGGTTGCGGGAAGAGTGTTGTGTATAGAATGCGTGTTAAAAATTTATGATGGTTTAGATAACATCATCCTGTCGCCACACAAGCGGTGTGCATGTATTGGTTACACGGGCGGGGAGTTCATTGATCCCAATGCCCTTGAGCTGTACTTGCCGCACGTGGCGACTGAAACATCTAGTTACTATGTAGTTATGCACAATGAATACCCACTTCGCTAAGACATTGTACTCACAGTAGTGAGTATATATAGGCATAATTCACTCGATATCGGGTGCCTTGCCGGAAAAAAAAGAAAGATAACATCATCCATTCACTCCACATAGTACCTACATATTATGTGGAGTGAATGGATGATAAAGAAGATGCATCTTTCTGAAAGACGGGTTGTGAGTAAGCGATGATGTTCGAGAACTACGTCTTTTGCTAAATGGATCGAGTTCTCAAAGTCGGACGTGTGTTTAGTGAGAGAAATTGACGTGCGCGTATAACAAATTGTATGAATGCAGAAAAAGAGAAAGAATTTTGTAAGTATAGACCTATACGGCGTGCAGTCTTCTCTGCCTACTCCACTTGGGATTCGGCATGATGGTATAGAAAAAAGTAGTATAGTAATTATAATAATAAAAAAAGAATATTTTACAAATGTAATAAAAAAAAAACATGAAAACATTACTACTGAACACATAATTTTGTGCAATGGGAGTTTATCGCAGAAGCGCGATATCTCTCAACTAACCCATAGTATAGTAACTCAAAAAATGTGTCGCAATGCCATTTTTTTTTCCAAATGAAAGCTTATGTGTTATGTAGGTAAGAGAAGCCGACGTGCGTGTATCAGTAATTTTATGAATTCAGAAGAAGAGAAAGAAGTATGTAAGGATAGATCTATATGGCTTACTGTCCTCTCTGCCTACTCCACTGCATATAGCTGTTTTTTTTAATGTTCAGAATGCGTAAAACTAGTTGTTTAATAAACCGGAAACAATACTTTTAGCCTGGCATTTAGTCGGAACAACTTTTCGAATGACAGCTGTAGTCTTACGATGAGAATGTGTCAAAAGTAAATGACAACTGTTATAAGTTTGAGTCCCGAATAAACAAAATTGAAAAACAATGCTTATTCCTTTTTGTGAAAAGCGCGTGACTAAATCGAGCGTAACAGTAAGAATAGTAAGTATTCCACGACTGTAGAGTGTATTGTAGAAGTTTGAATGTTTGTTTTACTTTTTCATTTTTCATATAAATAATATTTGTTATATTTTAAATATGAGTGGGAAACTCGACCATTTTTGGAGATGGAATCCAAAAATTATTTGCAAATCTTTTATAAAAAGTTATTTAAAGTCATAATAATTATAATTATTACCTATAAGTAAAATATTATATTTTATATTGAGAACTTTTAACGTGAGCTTTTGAACTGAAAATATATAAAAAAACATAACATAGTATGTATACACTGAGAAAAATACTCACAACAAATCATGGGTACGTAAGTACTAACAGATTAGTACCAGAGATAGTACAAACGATTCGTTAGTAGGAATCTATAATATTAACTTTTCGCAAACAAATCATAGGTAAATTTACCAACAATTGTTTGCGAAAAGTTAATATTATAGATTCGTACTAATGAATCGTTTGTACCTACTATCTCTGGTCCTAATCCGATAGTACGTACCTACCAATGATTCGTTGTGAAATTTCGTTAGTTTTTTTCTCAGTGTAGACAATTCGCACAGATCGAGTTAGATATGAATCTTATATTATGGGTACGAACACGATGATACACATACCTTCCATTTTGTATGTCATTTTTTTTAAGTATGATGATGATAATTTGATGGTTACTTCTGATGGCTGAACAGCCCTTGTGGACCCATTGCCTCCAAAACAATAGGCAATTGGTTTCAAGTCATGTTTAACATACAGCTTTTCTAGATCTCGGTTTATATTATATAATAGTCTTTGTCATGGTCAGTTTAAAGGTACTCTGTCTTCTTCTGTATGTAAAAATGTACCTTTACTCTAATTATTAAAATAATTCTAATAATAAGCCACATATACTCATCGTCTTCATACTTACTACCCCATTCATTTAAAAAATAACGCGTGATGTAGGTCAATTTCTACTATAGGTTATCAAATAGTCTCCAGATAGATAATATAGCTATATGGTTGAACAAAGTTGTATTAATTTTTATTATCTTTCACTGTACACTGTTACAAGATATCATGAGGCATCCAGGTATGAGCTGGGGGAGGTACAAGTTATACTTTTATATGATGATTTATTACTCTACATACTTGAATTTCTTGTCATAATTAAGCATTTCAATAATATTGCATTCACTGGTAAAAATGCACCCCCTCGCCCCCATAATTATGACTTCTGTGATATCTTTAACGGTAGGTATACAGTGAAAGATAATAAAAATACGTACAAGTATGATCATCAATGTAATACCTATATATTTTCGAAATGGGTACTACTGGCTAACCTATAGTAGAAATTGACCTGATGTACACGCGGTTGTGTCATGTTATTTTCATGAGATAAAACTTCATATAAAACATTTTCTTCCTTTAGATACAATATATAGGCTTATATTATTATAAAACCACTCGACTGGACATCAGCGACCGTTATAAATTGAACATATTTCCGTTAAACACTCGCCGTTAAATTTATTGTGACGTTAATATTTTATTATCCAAGCGTTAATATCATCATATCTGAAATTTCGCTTATTTTATCATATTATTATTATTATTTAACAACTAGGTATGATACCCGATGAGCAAATGGCAGTTTATTCCAAATGAATAAAATAAATGTATCTATCTATACCCTCAAGCTATATCCATAGTAGGGTAGGCAGAGAGAATGGAACACCATATTATTAGCCTATCTTTACATAGTTACCTAATATTTTTGCTTCTTCCACATTCATACAGTTTCTTAAATATGCATGTCTACTTCTCTTGCTCTACACGAGGCTATTCTTGAAAATTTGATTCACGTGATCAAGACACGTAGTTTTCGGACGTCCACGTTTTCTCAAATCCCCTCTTTCAGATATATAAACTCCCTTCGTCATTTTTCATGATCTATTCGCTCTACATGTCCAAGCGATCGCAACTTATTTACACGCCTTCCTCCACAATTATTTTTAAGCATCAGTTCATTATCTTTATAATATTTAAACAAAAAACTAAATAATGTCAAGGTAGACGAAAGAAGACAACTTCTTCAAAAAATCAGCCAACAATAAACTAAATGAATTGGCCACAATATCAGGCAACCAGGCCTGCTCATCACCATAGTAGAGAACAAGACCGAAGGCAGAAATGTTAGTGGCCAAACATGAGATACCTATATGAACCAAGTGAATAAGGACGTGAACTGTGGCACAAACGTAGAATTAAAGAGACAAACTGAAAATAGGGAGGAATGGAGAAGAAAATCCAAACTCGTTGCAGGTCAATCCAATGGATTGCAAATCACTACATTATATGTAATGTACCAATATTATAAATTGAGTCAGATCAGTAAATTTTGTATTGTGTAGACATGATTCTCCAACCGAAATTTCTGATTAGTATAAAAATGTACTTTATTCATTAATACAAAAAACACCACACATATCCGTCACAAAAACCATATGTCATATTTAAATTCGACATAATTTTTACATGAACCCAAATAATGAATAATTTATTCAGCAGGAAGATACATTGGTATATTATTTATTAAAGTATACTTTTTAATGAAGTTTTATTGTCATTTTTCATGAATGGTTAACGAATTTATAATTTATTTAAATTAATTTATTTGTTAAAATTAAAACAAACACCTTGTTCAAACGAGCTTTCATCGATATTTTTAATTTGAACATAGTTTATTGATTTTGTTTCATTAAACTTTTTTTTGTTTTTGTACAAACGTGAAAACTATTCTCGGTTTAAAAACTTGGTTTATAAATTTTGTGATTTGTTTTCTAGTCAATTTTTTTTTTATTTTATCGACTTAAGGTATGTTCATTCACTATACGTAGGTTGTGAAAATACACGTAAAATACAAAGATATTACCAGCAACTGATACATCCAAACAAGTGTTTCTAGAGAGAGAGGTCTTTCGACTTATGAGGTCATTATCAAAACTCATCTTTGATTTTGTCTAGAATTGATTATTGAAATGTAATACTGACAGGTTTACTCGATGTACAGCTGACTGATTATTGTGAGGTAGTCTGCACGTATTGTGTTTGGTGATGGTAGATACGATAGCATTACACCTCTCCTACGGGAGTTACATTGGTTACCCATTGAAGCCAGAATACAGTACAAGGTATGCGCTCTTATATACAAGGCTGTGAATGATATGGCACCAGATTATATAAGGGAGATGTGCTGTTTCAGGGACCTAGGGGCTAGACATCGTGCTTTAAGATCAGCACAGAGTGCTAGCCATGAATTGTCAATACCATTGAGATCAAACAGAACAGTTTATGGGGACCGTGTCCTTTATTATGCCAGTCCCAAGCTCTGGAATAGTTTGCCTCTAGTTCTCAGGCAAGCCGATGACTACGACGGTTTCAGGAGAGGCCTGAAGACATATTTGTTCAGAAGGTTTTTCACATGACACACTATACTATTATTTTAAATTTTTGGACAAAGACTGAATGTCTGCTGAACAAAATGAAATAATTTTATTATATATTTTTTTTATCTTTCCGACAACAATTTTTAATTGATATTACTTATGTAATTCTTTATCGAACGTGGATGTTGATCCTAAATAATGTAAAGCGTCTTTGAAGTGATATTATCACAAAACGACGCTATATAAGTGGTCATTTTATTATTATTCATTATTATATGTAGAAAGATGTCTAGCTTGTGTTGTTTAATCTATAGTAGAATGAATCACTGGTTTCAATTTATCCAATGATTGAATTTTACTACTTGTGTACCAATACTGTACCTAAGGACCAAAATTATAAACGAGGAACCCAATATTCGTAAGTATGTCGACACTTTACGAACGGATGGCGATCTGTTCGTACATTCTACTAGATACTGCATTATAAAACTATTTTGACAATTCGTTAAAATGAAATATTTTTTCCTACTGTACCCATTGTTTTCAACCGGTGGTCACATAAGATCTTGCCTGTTCCTTTTATCTACCTGCTCCCCATTCATAAAAACTTCACCCAACAATCTCATAATTTACACAAAACAAATAAGTAAGTGACAGCGATGCTATGAGAATATATCCTAACAAAACACGTGTGTAGATTCATCTATTGTTATTTCTTTCTCTCTTCAGGCAATAGTGAGACAGCAATGCTAGTCGTCAAAACTAATCCCTGGTCGGTCGGCCAGTTAAAGCCAATGGTAACATTTCACTGAAATACAAATATCAACGGATGTTTATAATGCTGAAAAACGAGTAGTTATATCAAATTTTGGACCATATTAAAATAACTTGAGCTAACGGACTTTTATAATATTGGCCCTAAATGTATCAAAAATAAGTTAAATTTAATATCTTTTTTTATGGATGGCAATGATTACAGCGAGGCCAGGTTTTAAACTGGTGTGAGGATAATTCAGCAAAAATATTATAGAAATATTATTAACAAAATTCAATACATTATAATATTATATACATACATATTATTAATTGTAGGGCAGGGCAGGGCCGGGCGCAGAACAACCACTACCAACAGCAGTAATATACAGAGGGTGGCCGTATTAATGAACTCACTTAAAGAAATCAAATTTACCTACATTTATTTCTGGCATTAGTTTTGATATTTTAAGTAATATCAAGATGTTTCTTACTGTAACTGATAACTGTTAGAACCTAGTGTTCATATTTATAGTAATGGCAACACCATAATTCATAGGTAGTGTTAAGTTCTGTTCCCGCTGTCTTTGGATGTGCACGCGCTATTTGAACTTATTTTATCTGTTTGCGTTCGGTTTATAAAAGAAATTTAAACACTAGCGTGGTTAAAATGTAGAATGATACACAAATTAAAACATTTCTGGACTGAACACAGAATGATAAAATAGATTCAAATAGCGCGTACACATTCAAAGACAGCAAGTCTGAACATACGGCCGTACCAAGCTTCACTTCGTACGAACTATGGTGTTGCCACTTGCCACAGGTTGATACTACTTAAAAAAATAGTGAGTTACAATTTATTGGACTGGCCCGCAAAGAGTTTGGATTTGCTTCTTTACCAAAACTACAGCTAGAAAAAGGTAAGTATGTAAAAAAATTGAATTTTTTGAGTGAAAACATTAATTTGGACTACAACAAGGTATTGCAGAATGAATCTGGAGGTTTAAAAGCAATGAAGGAAATCGCTCCACAACAAACCAACATTTTATCATAAGTGATAACAGATCCTGAAGATTGGTATGAATTGGTCTCGTCGTCAGATCCGGAGAAGAAAAGTCGACTTAAGGTATTCTGCAGGGTATACCAGAGGGCAGAAAACCATTAGGCAGACCAAGACAAGACTATTGGATAAATTCAACCGAGATCTGGAGGAGCCAAATGCTAAAGACAACTGTTCAAGATAGACAGGCTTAGAAATCAATTGTTTTGGAGGTAAAGGCTTTACAAGAGCTGTTGAGTCATCGGAAGCATAAATGGGTTTATTAATTTGGCCGCCCTCTGTATATGTAAGTGCACAGTGCCGGCGTTAGGGGGTCATGAATGGGGGTCATATTTCATATTACAAGCATCGGCTTTTATGAATCATTAAGTAAATTTAATGATATTAAGAGTCTAGCGACGGCTTAACACGGTACGTTCGTTTATAATTTATAGCCTCGTGTAGTCGATTTATATTATATTATTATTATTACATTACACACATACGTTCAGACTTGCTTCTTGCATAATGTGTTATTAATATAAAAAAAAATTATTAAAATTTGGACCGCGTAGTTTCCAATAAAGAATGGACATCCTACTCTTTTGAATATTACAAATTCAAATATTTTTATTAAAGTAAAATTTACAACTAAATAATATTATATACACACCTTATGACTAAAAAAAAATACATTTATTACATATTTGACACTCAAAATTGAGCAGTGGTCGTGTTTTGAGGGTTTAAACATATTTCATACAATTTACATCACACAATAAGAATAAAAAAGAAATAAGAGTACCTATGTATTATGTATGTAATAGTTTGTATTGAACATTTTATAGTATTCATTTAATCATTCTTAACTTTATATTGATAACAAATAATTACTTAGAAGGTAAACCTACACTCAAATTAAATACAATCAATATACAGAGGGCGAGTTAATCGCAAAGGCGCGATCGTTTCCCACTTACCCAAAAGACTGAAAACAAAAACCAAATTATAATACTTAACAAAAAAAAACAAAGCAATTTAAAAAGGAAACGCAGGAATCTGAGAACCACGTGGATCAAATTCTCAAGGACGGCCGTATGTTGAGTAAGAGAAACCGACGAGCGTGCATGAGAAATTGTATGAATGTGGAGCAAGCGAAGGAAGTGTCTAAGGATAGATCTATTTGGCGTTCCGTTCTTTCTGCCTACCCCACTTGGGACATGGCGTGACGGTAAAGTAGGTAGGTAGTAGTATAGTTTGTAAAAATATTGATGAACAATTAATATTTCGTAACCTTACTTTGAAAAGGTTCTATCATATACAGAATTCCGTATATAGATAGAACCTTTTCAAAGTACGGTTACAATTTTACAGAACACTCGAAAACTATCAAAAAATATTTGGAGACTCATTCTTTGCCAGCTACTTAACGGGATATTATAATATAGGTACTAGCTGACCCGGCAAGTGTTGTTTTGCCATATACATTATTATTTTCTAGATTACTAATATTATTATTAAAAAATAGGGGTTGATGGAAGAAGAATGAAAATTTAGGCTGTATATATTTTTAATGCCCTACCATAAAAAAATTGTCTAAAATATAAAATGAAAAATCGGAGTGTACCACCCTTAACTTTTCGGGGTATGAAAAATAAATGTTGGCCGATTGGCCAGACCTACCCGATAAGCACACAAAATTTCATTAAAATCAGTCCAGCGGTTTCGGAGGAGTATGATTACAAACACCGAGACACGAGAATTTTATACATTGGATTAGCGCTTTTTGCAGACAATAATGAAATAATAACAATTACAATACATTGTAATACATAGATACATAAACCACATAGAAGCAGTGATTTACAAGACAATACAATTGAATAATTCATTTAGGGTTCTAGTTACAGTTATGTACCTACATAATATTGTGTATTGAGCTGAATAAAGGTAAGAATAAATACAGAAATACAGTGAGTTACAATGAAATAAATTTACGTATTAGAAATGAATACATTGGTCGATAGAAATATGCGACCAATTAAAATGATGAAATTTACTCATCTTTCATAGGAGACGGCTATTTTCGTTCTAAAAACTTGATTCTACTTAATGACAAGGCAATTTTTGTTTTGCCATATTACTATAATTGAAATATTTTTTTTTTAGAGAGGTTACGAAGGGAACTTTTATAATATCATCTTCGCTGTTATTGTGCTGAATTGTCAGAGAGAACGGACCGCCATATTGATAATATATTATCTTTTCATACTCCTTTCGCTTCTTCTTCCTTCATTCAATTTCACATACATAGGTACATGCACGCCGATTCTCTTACTCAACATGCTGTCGTTCATGAGCATTTGATCCACGTGGTATATCATCATAATCCTCGGACTTCCTCGTTTTCCAACATGATGAAAATAGTTTTTTGTCCTGAAGATATGGATTTTCTGATTCCTGTCATCCATACTTTACTTTGAGCTTCCGGGTTACACGTAAAAAGCAGATATTCTAAAAAAATCCACCATAAAACATTCACCATCATCAATATTCATACATCTTTGTTGTAATTTGTTTTTTGCTGTGGATTTGTTATTTGCTTTAATGAAATATTTTTTTACACTTTGACGTGGTGCTAAAGGGACCTTTTCATCCTTTTAGTGCTGAAGAAAAATAATTTATGTGTCTATAAAAGTATATATTTTATTGTGTCTTGACTTTTCATTACTATTTTTGTACATTGTGTTTGTTACCTATACTATGATCCAAATGAATTGGCAACTCCAATAATAAAAAAATAAATCCAATTAGATTGCATAGAGGTGACAATATTTGTGTTACGCATATCGATACATCGAACTTTATTCTCTTGTTACTCGATGTATGTAAATATCACATCCTATTTCTAATCCTATTTCTGACCTGTTTTTACTAGTCCACCACAGTTGGTACACATTGGGTGGGAATAGAAAAACATATTTTTCTTTTTATGTTAAAAATAAAAGATTTTTATGTTAAAAACATACATGTTAATGTGATTAGCTATATTTTGTATGATAAATTTAATAATAAAAATAAATAGACAATTGTTTTATCAATTTTTAGCATGTGTAAGCGATTACTCATGTCATTAAATTAACTTATTTTTGTTTTTTCTGGGAATTTAAAATATGGATATTGTTTGACATGAAATGTACGGATAAGTATGATATGACGTATTTATGTAGACATATATCATTTCATAATTAAAACCTTTATTTTTTATACATTTAAGAAAGCGTCTTCAAAAATTAACACCTTTTTTAAAAATATTATGTTATCCTTTTAAATATGTTTTATTTAGTAACATCGAACATAATTTACCCATCACTACTAACCTACTACTACCTGCCATAAGAGATGTGAGTGTGACGGGAGCAGGTAGTCGATCCTTCTTGCTCGCACATTTTATGACATAGTTCGCCAGTTTAAAAAAATCGTAGTATAGACCCTTTCTATTTTATTTGTTTTCTTTCTTGTTGTATTATTGTAATGTTGATGAACTCAAGTGTCCTGCCTGCAAAGGATCTACGGAAGATGTTGGAGAATAAATTCAGCAATAGCGACTAATCTAAATGTATTTATACTTTTATTGAAACGGAGATGATAACATGTATATTTAACAAATGTATTTAGTCTTCTGGTTACTCTAAATGTGTCATTGTATCTATGATTTAATACATTTTTGCATATGTTACTAAAAATTCGCTAAAAAAAATAATACGAGAGAGAGAGTGAAATATTTATCTCCTTTACTTTCATATCACCATCGTCACTTTATTAGAAAATAATTGGGACATAAAAAAATTGCAATTTTTTTAATTTCTATTTCAAGCGCTTCATCTAGTTACAATATTGAGATCAATGGTCTATATATTCAGACATAGGCATGCCTAGTAGGCGAGTAGGTATAGTTTGGTGTATGGTCTCGCATGTGAAAGTGTCTGCCAACCCTGATAACTACCCAATTCAATTATGTTGATTATTCTAGTTCCGAGTCTAGTTAACTACTAAAGAGATGGTGAAGCTATATATGATCATAGTAAAAATGATTTAAGTGGTTGAAATACTTTTGTTGATTGAAAAAATTAAGTGATGACAATAAATGCTTGGATAGTTATTGTAGGTACATAGATATTGATAAATAAATTTGTAACATATTGGTACGTGGGCATCCGAGAACCACGTGGTTTGATCACGTGGATCAAATTCTCAAGGACGGCCGCGTGTTGAGTGAGAGGAACCGACGTGCTTGTATGAGAAACTGTATGAATGTGGAGGAAGCGAAGGAAGTGTGTAAAGATAGATGTGTTTGGCGTTTCGTTCTCTCTGCCTACCCTACTTGGGACACGGCAAGAGGGTATAGTAGTATAGTATAGTACATATTGGTAAATTTGACTCAATAATTTTCATTTATAAATAAATACATGACTCTTCTACTACTATTCACAAGTGGGATAGCCAGCAGATCAGCTGCATGTAATAAAACATGCACGCTTTTCTCTCTATGTCAACAAAAAATTAGAGTAAAAAAATCGTTTGTTGAATTTTACTATGACCTTTTATTTTAGTTACCTAGTTTTTGACATGCAGCAATGTCTTTGTCAAACTAGTAACAAACGAGTTTAAGAAACAATTTTAAACGTGTAATTAAAATAAAACTCCATAAAAAATACACTGTGAATTATTGTTACATTTATAATCAATATGGAGTTCTACAAAATACACAATCTATTCACTGTGTTCATGTTAAGGTTGAAGCATTCCATAATGAATTAAAATATAAATGTTTTTTTCCGCTAGGTAAGTACCTACCTTTATGTATTTTTATTGAGACGTATTTTGTCTTAAAAGGACATTGTCTAGTGTCCTAATAAGACAAAAGACGTCTCTTTCAATAAAAAAAATCGTGGAAAAAAAAGTTTTTTTTAGTTACATTCGTCAACAAAATCGTCAATACATTTCAATCAGTTACGTTATTTTAACTATACCTCCTGATTAGCTTCTTCTTACTATCACTGCTGCTACAAATAATAATATAAGAGTATCAACCTCCTCAGGTAAATGGGAACCAACCTACTGAAGGCAGTAGCGATGGGATTTCCTTTAAATTACGACAATGGGGAATCATCACACTTATGTAGAAGAGAGGTTAGAGAATAGAATAGGGTTACAAACTACTAATTTCTACGTGCCACACATTCAAACTAGTTTTTTGTTTAATGTAATTAAACTGAGTAAATAGATATATGTATAACACACAAATGTCATTCGTATTTAATGTTGCTTAGTGGAACACAGGAAGGAAATGAATCTCTCTGATACATACGAACTTTTAACAATTTAATACTCTTAATTAATGATACACTGTTCTGTTTTATATAGTGTTGTGGAATTCTCAAGAAATTATTTTTCGAGAAAATTACCGAGATATTTCTCGGTAAATTTCTCGAAGTGGAGAATTTTTGAAGAACTGTGGTGTATTTTGAGGCAAATATATTTTCTTTATTGATCATTTTTACAATGATCAATAAAAAATACCACTAGAAAAAATTATGGAGAGAAATTTCTCTTCCATCAGAGGAGAAATTCTCGGAGAAATTTCTCGTTCTCGAGAAATTTCTTTGGAGAATTTTCTCTACTCATATCACTGGTTTTGTAGGTCTTATATTGTTTTGTGTCTTTTTTTAATCATATCTTTGTAGATTTACATGTATTGAAAGAGAAAAAATATATATCAAAAAAGTTTCTAAACGTGCATATCAACATGAGTATTTAACAACTTTTATTCAGCGATAAAGTATTCCAACCAAACTGAATGTCTTGTATTATCTATGTGTACTTACTCTACTCGCTACTTTATTTGGTAAATTTCTCCTATAGGTTATCCAGTAGTTCCCATTACGAAAATATTATTATTATTAAATTATATTATTATTATTACCGTATTTTGAGTATCCTTCGCTGTATACCGTAACAAGATATCAGAGAGACCATAGCGGGGTGAGAGGGTGGATTTTGTCCATTGATTGCAATTTTATGTAAATGCATAATTATGCCATGAAATCAATTATGTAGAGGAATAAATCATTACAAATAAAAATTATCTTTTTAATATAATTTCCCCTCTCCCAACTCATATCTGGATGCCCCATGATATCCTGCTACAGTGTACAGTGAAAGGCAATAAAAATAAATACAACTATGATTATAACTATATATTTTCGTAATGGGAACTACTGGATAACCTATAGCAGAAATTGACCTTTTTTATGGTTGAAAAGAGATATTTCCATTTTCTTAAGATTTTTTTACTTAACATATATGATGGATTTGTATTAGTTATTTATTTTATTAAAACGAACCCAAAAATTTATTATGTACGAATATTATCCTTGAATAATTTCAAAATAGAAAATAATATATAAACAACATAATATGTACTTTCAGGTAGCTCAAAAGCGGTTGATATAAAAAAAAACAGGCAAAAGCTAAACTTTAATAAGTGTGTACATTTTTTAAACTGTCTAATATTTATTTATAAAAACAAGATCCTTCCATGAAAATTTAGCATTGAAAAACAAATAAGATCCTGAAAATATATTTAAAACAAACAGTTTTTCGATAAAAAAGTAAACACAGAAACAAGTATTCAGAAAATATTTATTTTTATTTTTGTATTTAAAAAAAAAATAAAACAAAAACTTTTCCTATGTGAGTACAATTTCTAAGAATATTATTGGTGAATGCAAAAAACACACACACAACGTAAACTACACATGAATTCCGTAAAATACTTTATAATACTAGCTTCGTCCTCGGTATCACTCACAAAATAATTATCAAATTCATAAAAATTATAGAATATAATATGTTGAATACCCTAAAACCATTATTAAAGCCAAAATTAGTTTTGTTTTATGGATAATGCAAAATATCAGAAAAAAGACTAATCATGTCTATCTATGTATGAATGTATGTTGGATGATTGATTCGGCGCCGTTTTATGGAGCATATATCTCAAGGGCACGACTTGACAAAAAAAGATGAGATAGTCTTTATTTATTAATTGATATTTTAATCTACATTGATAACATACAATTTCATTGAAGTCTTTGAAAATGAAATACAATAAAAAGAAATAGTTTTGTCACTAGTTGATGAGGAAGCGATTTTAACTGGTTTACTCATTGTTGTGCATTTTGCATCTTTATTCCTTGTGACAAGTGTGTGCTCCATAAATGTTGTAGATAAATACATAAATAATATCTTATTATTCTATTAACAGGCTTTTTTATAGATCAAAGTATTATATGTATATAGGTTTTTTGAATACAGGGAATTTAAATTTAAATTAATTATAAATATTGCCTGAATAGTAGAAACTTCAGAAATTTTACGATTAAAAAAATAGACATACAAACGGATGAACATAAATATAATTTAATAGATTCCTTAGACTGTGTTTTGAGTTTCAAGGTAAATACCGTTTACTATGTATATACAATGTAGAATTTATTGTACAATATAAAACCACCATTATAATATTTTGTTTGGCATTATATGCTTAAGTGAAATTCAATGTATGTGTTGCGGGAAGAAATAAAGTGTAATGTCATGTTTACAATAGACGGTTGTTTTTTTATATTCTTCTTAGTGTGGATATTAAATTGATATTTTTTTTTTTTTAAAAGATGTATCCGTGTTTTTGTTATCAACCTTATACACCTTTAAAAATAAGCTTGTGTCATGAAAGAGGAGTTTGCCGGCACCTGGGATCAAACCGCCAACCTCACGTGTATACGGCCGAAACTCTACTACTAGGCTACCGACGATATCAATATAAACATTATTTAAAAAAAATACTATTGGATAACATAAAATTTTAATCAATGTACAGTGAAGAATAAAATAAATAAGAATGTAATAGCTGCACAAGTGAGAGATCGTGAAATCAGTTGCTAGTTATGCTTTTGTTGTGAATATGGAAAAGTTTGGCAGCAGACAATTTTTAATTTCGGAGCTTTAAATTAAATATCCAAGTTTAAAACTCAGAATATCAAATATAGTTTTATTTAATAGAACAAAAATGATAAACAAAAATATTTTGAAAATTATTTGAAACAATATTAGGTATACCTTACCTCAAAAATATTGTATCAATAATAATGATTTTCCAATATGACGTAATATTATCAAAAGCTCTATTGGTTTACTTTAAGATTACATAATAAACAATTATTGTGTAAGTTTATCCCTTGTAAGTTTGATGACTTTGTTTGCCTAGATAAATAACCTAAACAAGATAATATTGAGAAAATATCTATTACAGAGAAAATGGGTTTTAGAAAACGTGATCAACTTGGAACAGAATAACCAAATTATCTCAAAGAGTTCATCACGAGGTTTTCCGCATATATTTTATTAGTTAATTAATTTTTATTATTATATGAAAAGAAAAATATACTAATATATACATTATACCAATGGATAATTTGTAAAAGCGCCGTTTACTCATAACACGACCTCAAAGGCGCCGTATGTCACGTCTATCACCCGAAACTCCCAGTAAAAAGGTGCGTTTTCAGCGCTCTTTTAAAGCTTTCTCCATTCACTTCCTCTCGCAGAACCAGAGGCAGCATGTTCCAGCATGTTAATAAAAAAATAACAAGCAATGAAAAAATTAAAAAAATGTACTTTATAAAAGCTACAGGAAATTCTCAATGGGAAAAAATGTTCTTACTTTCGAACAAATCCGCTCACAGAACGTTTTTTCACAGTATACTTAAAAACATTGAAGTTATCGACTTCATCACAGCATTTTCCTGTGATATGCGGTATTGATTTTCGTTGTTATTTTTACAATAAACCATTTATTTATTTCTCACACACACACAGAGTTAACAAAAAATCGATCTGGTCCGGTCAATAGCCCAATTAATCGTGTCAACAGTATGTTTGTTGAAACAAAATTAAATACTTATATGAAAAAGTAAATGTTAGGATAAAATTTAAACTTAAAGCGCCCGTCAAATGCAAATTCAGTAAGCCAGAATCACACTAAACATGCATCCATTACCTTTGACAATAAATTATAACAAGATAAAGAATCGAAAAGAAAGATTTTTTTATTAATACCCACATGGATATGAGAGATAGTCTCTTATATATATATTCGTGACTAATGTAAACCTTGCTTTATAGTTGTAAATAATAATAATTTGTACTTCACAAAATGTCGTACAGCAAAAAAAAGTAAGTAAGTTGGTTGTCGCCCAACTAAAATACAACTAGAATATTTATACATAGAAGCATATTATTTAATAGGTAAGTATTGAGTACAGTAGAATTCTCATGGGTTTTGCTTACAACTATCGAAAAACAGTTTAAAACATAATAAATAATTATTCAAAAAAAAAAAAAATACGCAGGTTTCAATATTGACGAACTCGTCATGTACGCAAAAAAGCACCACATGCCTACAAAAGGAAAGGTGAGTACTGTCTGAAGTCGATAAGCAAAAACGAAGAGATCGAGAAAGATTTCAAATTTCTTTACCAAATTTGTATATTTGGCCACATCTGGTTTTGAAGACAATATCGTCCTACGTCAGCTGACAAATTTTCGGTGGGCGAAACATCCTGAATCATATTTACATTATACATTTGCCACGTTTACATTAAACGTCATCCGCAGTTAGGTATCCACACTTTTATTGTTTTTTTTACACCTTGCATCACCAATTAGTGGTTTGTTGAGGCTAATTTGAAATATTGTATGAGGTTAGGTGTTCATCAGGTAACATGACATTGATGTTGCATATACGCAGGAGCAATAGATATAACTCCTACCCGAGTGATAATAATTATAATATAAAAACTATGCAACCATTTTTATTAAATATTTCAGGTTTTCGTGGTCTCCATCTGGTTTTCGGGATCTCCATTTTGCAACTGTTATTGGTTTGTTAAAAGCTTGATAACCACCATAGATCATATATTTTTAGTAACTTCAAACATGACTCAGTCTGATCTATCATAATTATAATTTTTGGTATCACAGAGACTACAAAACTCAGTTGATTGCGCTGAAACGCAGTATCATTCGTGAAAAACTTACACCACCACATATTTAATAAATAAAAAAAGAAAAAAAGATATTTTATTAACTATGAAACTTTATATAATCGTAAATCACATGGAACTCGCTGTTAACTTTTATAACAATAATTTATTTTGTTATTCATGAATGCTCATTATTAAAATAAAAAATATTAAAAATCATGAAAAAAAAAAATTCACAACCCCCACACAAAGCACACACGCCTTATGAATTTATTACCTTTAAACAGACTGAAAAATAATAGTCGCTAAAAAAAGTTCACAGAAATAATATTCTAATAACAATAATAAAATAACCTGAATTCTGTAAATTGTTATTTCTGTTTGTTCGAATGAAAGCATTTTTTTCAGGATTTGTGGACTTTGTGAAATATGAAAAGTAATTGTTTCATAAAGTATTTGAGTCCATTATACGTAAATTAATGTTATATTACAACTTAGTTGGAGTGTTATTGATGTAATGAAAAAAAGTGAAACAATAGGTGGCAAAATAATGCGCTGAATGAAGGGGGATGGTTTCTGTTCTTTGTTCCAGGGGAAAACATTGAAGGACGATTGACTTATTAACCATCATACATTAAAATAAGTTGTATTTTCTTCTTCTAGCTTCCTTCCCTTCCTCTTTCAATAATTATTTTATTAATATTGTACTGCGAAACTAATCAGGTTTTGAATACAATAATTGGCGATGTAAATCATTGATTGTATTTTTGTTATATCCATTATTTTAAGCCGTTGTATCCAGTGAAAGAATAAAAATAAATATATCACTTATTTTAGAGGCATTAACTTTGTTACAATTTCTAGACATTTAAAAAAAAAACTTGAATTTTTATGTTTATTTGTTACATGAATTTAAAATACGCTTTCGCGATTTCGGTGTACTAACACCATTGACGAGATTTTTAAGACTAAGAAAAAAATATATGAAATCGCAGAAAAACAAAAAGTCTGTTCTGTAAGTTTTCTGCTATCCTTAGTTAAAAGAAGGTTGTTATATCTTATTAATTCAGTGACAAGGAATGCCACCCACCCTGATTGGGATATATCTTTTATAACCTCGAAGAAAAAAGAAATATAAATTGATCAAACAAGTTCGAAATGCACCATATATAATACTTATAACATTGTCACGGAGAGAACAACCTACATATTCATTACACAGTTTACTAACTGGCTACTCTACTTGTGGAAGATATTTTGAAGGTACCTATACATAATATAGAGATTTCTAAAAACATTTCAATACTCTGCTGAAAACAGTTTTTTTTATCAAAACATTGAAAGTACTACCAACCGACAAAAAAGGTACAGATTAATTTCAGCAATTGAATCAGAAAAAAATATGAAAGGGACTATTTTTGAAATTGACAATATCATTTCAATGTTGAACATTTTCAGTCGTAACAATATTAAATGTAGAATTTATATCACATAAGTGGCAAATAAAATCATATTTCCAGTAAGTACATCAAAAACAAGCTTTTCGCTGAAAAAAAAGCTTTTTTCAATAGTTTTTTTTTACACAGGTATTTTCATGTTTTACTCTGTGTTTTTAATATACGTATCAACTCATATTTACCTTAAAATAAACCACTATGTACCTACAGTATGTCTTTTTGACATATTTTTTTCCATGATAATTATTAAACAAGTCATGTCCCATTATAAAACATATTATCTTGAATGTCATTTTAAGTTTAACCATTTTCATTTAAATTCATTTTTTTTTCAGAAACCTATGTACGTAATAGCTCATTTTAAAATCACACGCCAACATTAGAAATAATTTTTAAACCTTTCCAAAACTATTTGCTTTTCGTAAATTTTCGTGTCGAGAATCTTTTAAAAGGCAAGTGTCCGAAAAAGAGAACATTTTACATCCTAAATTCAGCGATGAAGTATTACACCCATTTTGAATGTCTTAATTTTTGTTAGAATGAAGGGGACAGTTTGCATGTTTATTATATGCAGCTGGCCTACGAACAACATCACTTTTGGGATATGCCGCAATGGTAAGTATTTTTTGTTTACTATAATGCACGACATGTTAATCAACAATATTTTTTTACTCTAACGACAGCACCCACAAGCCGGGTAGCCAGTTAAATAACGACATGAATAAACATGTGTCAATAAAAAATTAAACATTCACGATACATGACCTCATTTATCACTGAAGATGTTGAGTTTCTTTTCAGTGATGTTATACAAATAATATTTTTTTGTAAGTTCTCCTGTGACCTTTTACAGAACACTGAAAAACTTATAGGAAAGCTTGGAGAACCTAAAATTATTTTAACTAACAGAAAATAAAAGGAATATGGTTAAACATAGTATTCGTATTAAACTGGATTTTTAACATCTCCATAAGTGAAATTTTTTCAATAAATTTCTTAGTACGTAATACCTAATATCACCACTGCATGTCGTCCTAGTACTTTGAATTTTATATTATTTTGCTAACACCGTTATAACATAACATATTATGTACAATTAACATAGATTGAGCTTATCCCAAATAATGTCCTCAATTTTCTTCAGCGAGCGCATCTCTTTTTTTTTATACCATCACGGCATATCCCACAAGTGGGGTAGCCAGCAGACCAGCTGCATATAAAATATGCAAGCTGTCTTCTCCGTGCCAATACAAAGTCAAGACATTCAGGATGGGTGGCAAACCTCATCGCTGAATTTAAGATGTAAAGTGTCTTATTTTTCGAACACCTGCCTTTTACGGGACACTCGAAAACTTATGGAGAAGAGTGGGAGACCAATTCTTTACCAGGTGCTCCACGGCATTTATTCAACTTTTGTCCCTCTTCGACCATGTCCAAGTTTCGCGTGCACACACAAGTGTCGGTACCAGAGTGGTTTTGCAAACCATCATTTTTGTCATGTTTGACAATTTTCCAAAACTCGTCTTAAATCAAATGATTTTCTAATCACCTTAAAGACTATTTACACATTGGAGAACACGTATAAATAAAATGTCCTTATATCATTATCTTAATGGCGTAAAGATTAATCACTCAAGGGATAGGAAAGGAAAGGAATATAAAATAAATAGATGTACAAGTAGAGAGAAAGGTGTAACTGGAAGAAGAGGAGAGTCAAGAAAAAAAAGTAAACATACATATACTCGTATATAAAAAAAATATGTACCAATATAATATAGGTACCTACATATGTTGTAGTCTTCTTGAAGAACTTCTCCCGTTTGAAGAATGCCTAGGGTGTTTTAAAGAGAACGAACTTTAATGTAACAGATGATTACTATCAAGTATTGAATTTTCTTTCAATAAGAAATAAAAATATGATTACTAGAAAGCAAGACTAGTAACAATGCATTGTAAGCAAGAGGTCGTGGGTTTGATTCCAGAAGTGAACAGAATGTTTTTGATCATTTTCGTATATGAATTGATTTGAATAAATAATTTGGGTAGTTAAATAATCAAAAATATGATTGACGTCTACACTTCTTAGTAAATAAATTCCAGACTTCGAATCCAATGCGTCAAAGATTCTTAAAAAAAATATCAATTTTACTAGTAACTTTATAATAGTGATCAAAGTTTTGACGTGCGATGTCGTTTTCTAACTTAAACCACTGGTTTTCAAAACAAACTTGTTGGTTTCAATTTGAAAACGATATCGCATGACAAAACTTAGGTCTGGTTGTTGATTTTCGGGTTTGCCATCTCTCGATATGTTTAGTCGACGTTTTGATCACTTGCTGGCCCCATCTTCAGGATATGAATGAACATGGGGCCAGGAAGTGCACCGAAACGTCGACTAAACAAATCGAGACATGGCAAACCCGAAAATTAACAACCAGATAGTGAAGATCGCCATGAAAGCCTTCAAACCACATTGACCAAACTTAGGTCACTTGAATAAAGTAACCTCATCACTGATTTAAGATAAAATAAGTATCTTTGTTTTTCTAATACCTGTCTTTAACAGGGCACACACAGGGATACAGAGGGCACAGGACCGCGACGATAGGAACAGTTTAGAAGAGGCATATATCCAGCAGTGGAGAGATGGCTGACTAAGAAGAAGAAGAAGAACTGGGCACTCAAAACTTACAGAAAAGAGTGGGACACCAATTCATAGCCGGAAGCTCGTGTAAAACTGTAAATTACTTTATATTTATAAAAAACTCATTCATTTAGATTGAAATATTTGAATTGAAACTAGTACAATAAAACTGTATTTTTTCAATGAAACTACTTTCTCATGTTCAATTTAAACTAGGCGTTTTGTAAAAAGGCGCATTAATCAATAAATTCGCGACACGGTACCGATTATCGAATAGCAGGTACATGTGGAAAAATCGCTTCCTTCCCATGTACTCTGGCAATAAATATATTATCGCCCATACGGCAATAACTCTCGCTCGTATCGAAGTCGTCTTATACACACACATAGATAAATAAATATATCACCACAAACAACGTACCGCAGTCCCGGGCTGAGAGAAGAAGAGAATGAAACAGAGAAAGGAAGAGAAGCAATGAGGTAAGACGTAGTGATGAGCCGAATGCTTTTATTGACATTTGTAAAAGTGAAAGTTAGATTGTGATATTCACGAATGAGAAATAAAATTTTGAACAATTTTACGATCTTCTATTTTTTATTGGCACGGAGAGGACAGTTTTCATGTTTCTTACATGCAGCCTATCTGCTGGCTACCCCACTTGTGGGATGTGCCGTGATGGTATAAAAGTAAAAAAAAATAATACAATCTTCTAATTTTTGTATCATAATTGTTGAACGACGGTTTTCTTTACATATACAGTAGTGGCAGTAAGTAGGGAAACGCTTAACAAAATGTATGAAAATTATCAAAATCAGGTATTTTCCTTTTTGTGAAGACAACAAAAGAATGAATAAATACTAAAATGTTAAAATAATTACTTCAATATTTAGAAAACCGAACAAAAAAAGGAGATTTCAATCATTAAGGGGCATCTCATAATGGGCTATCAAACCTCATTATTGTTGGTGGTTGAAATAAAACCACCATTAAATGGTAAAAAGCGACGGCTCTTTCAAAAAATAATGAAATTTTAAAAATAATAATGCTAGTGAAACATTTCAACCATAAAAATAAACTATTTTTATGAATAAGTGCAATAAAAACTTAAGTATTCTAGAAATTTAAGCAAAATTCTAAGCGTTTCCATACTAATGGCCACTACTGCTCATACAGATCGTTGGTGGATCCATGAGACCTCTCTCGCTATTTGGTTTAATTAAAAAAATGAAATATTCATACAATTTATACGTCTCGCCAATCCGCATCTATCGACGAAATAATCTATACGCTAAGATATCAACGGAAAAAGTTATTGAGAGAAATTTAAGCTCTAACAGTCTATTGAAAAATAATAAAAACTCAAAAACATTAGAAAATTATTGTGTGAAATTGGTCAAACGAATTCAAAATGCCTAGGAATTCAAAATTTGGCTATAGAATTTCTAAGACACTTCCATCGTACGAATCAGACGCATATAAAATGTGATCCAGCAAAACAGTTTTTTTGATCTCCTGCAAATTCTCGACAAATACACAAAGGACGTTAAGTGAATCCACTGATGATAGATGTATAGTTAATCAATATAATAGAAGAGGAGATTTTTGTATAAGCTCAATTTACTCCAACTAAAACAAACTTCCAACATGGAACCAACATTCACAATATTCGCACATCTTTTTTTACGAATGAAATTAATATAATTTTACCTAAATTTATACAATGCACATCACTAGTTAAAAGAAGCGATTATGTTGGAAAAAAAAGCATTAAACCGGAAAAACCGTAAACCTTAAAATCGAACGACAACATCAAGATACACATAGCACATCCCTGCGCTGTAGTAGGTACCTACGTGCAATGTTTAAATCAATCTTCTTTGGGGACCTTAATACTTTGAACACAATTGTATAGAGACATGGAACACAAGTGATCGACTAAATAATATACGAAATTTAAAAATGTATCTTTGAAAAGTAGATATTTGGGTCATTTGGAAGAAATTGCACCTCTGCGATAAACTCGTCCTCTGTTTTTTAATTAAATGATTGTATTTAAGGATAAATAAAAAATAGAAAGTTGTGTGCTGTCTTTGGAAGAAAGAAAAACTAATCACTGTGTCGATGTTTAGATTGTTGAATTCTTATAGTGGAATTAAAAAAAACGAATGTTTTCTACTACATGTATGTTGTTTATTACAAAAGATGTCTTTCAATTGTCATTGTCAATCATTGACAATGTCCATATAAGACGAATGACGTCGTCCATATAAGACGAAAGACGTCTCTCTCAAAAAAGAACATATTATAGTAGAAGAAAACATGTGGGTTTTAATTTCATAAACATAAGAAGATAAAAATACCTTTATATAAAATAGTAGATCTGTGTGAAATACTCGACATAAATAATAGTATTATAAGCCTTAAATTGGGGAGTGTTTTTTTCTATCCTGTATTTTTTAAAATTAATTTAAATTCATAAATTAAGGTCAAATGGTTGAAAAAGCGAATTGAACAATTTAAAAAAAGAATTCAAAATGACTCATTGAACACTTCTCACAATGTTAAGTACAAATCATATGTATATTTCTGTACCTGAGAGCCATTAAGGACTTAAGTGCATTTTTGACAAAAATACCAAAGTTACGAAAAAAGCGGATATAACACAACAATCGTGAGTCTTAAGTACAGAAATGCCCAGGGTCTATAACATACGGTCTATGTAATAAGCTGTATATGCTATAATTATACAGTTTATTACTAGTAAAATGTTGAGATTTTTTCAATTAAAAAATTGAATTTAAAAAACGCATTTTAGTACTTAAGACTAAATGGCTCTCAGGTACCTACAGATTTTCTTTTTCGTAAACAGAATTGAAGGATGGGTGTCTGATAAGGAGAAATTTTATCTTACTTTATCGGCAAAGAATTGGTCTCCCACTCACCCACAGTAAGTTTTCAAGTGTCCTGTGAAAGGCAAATGTTCGAAAATACAGTGTTAATCTCAAATTCATCAGTAATGAGGTTTGCCACCCATCCTGAATATATTATTTTTTGTTGTCACTGAGAGGACAGCTTGTATATTTATAAAATGCACTTGATCCGCTGGCTACCCCACTTGTTGGATAAGCCGTGTTGGTATAGTAGTAATAATAGTAGTTGTAGAAACACAATTTCTTTCAAATATTTTGCTACAATATGAATTCGTACATTGAAGTCGGTACAGTAATACAAATGTATAACGGCAGGTAGTGTAAGTTGGTAGACAGTAGCAGTGGCAGTAATCGAAACAAATAACAGGTACAATTTATTACAAAGGTTAACCTCAAACATTCACAGGGATGATATTTCTCAGTGATGTTTGTTACAACTTCTGTGTAGTATTACAGTCATAGTACATAATGTCTATTTATTCGAATTCAACGAACAACGAAGCGCTGGATTAGGGTGCAATCGCTACACATGAAAATTTGTTTATTTGAAAGCAAGGATTTTCAATAAAAAGTGTCACATGAAATAGTATAACTAATGTACTTATTTCATTTCATGATGCGAATATTTTTATTATTTTTTTTCATTTATTTTTATAGATAAAAATTACAAAACAGCCAACAACCATATATATGGTTTACAAAAATAAAATTTAGTCATTCATAACTCAGCTGTCATCTACAAACATATATCACAGTAACATAAGTCAATTATTTAGGTATCTCATTCCGCTCATTCGTCTGTTCTCACTAGCATATCGCACAGGCAGCCATCGCTAACACACAAAAACATAGTTTGACACATAATTATGTATTATATCTAAGTACAAATAAAAATTGTACGAGTTTATTACTTCTTTTATTATTAATATACCTTGTGGAAACTAAGGAGGATCAGATGCTTGAAGCCTTTAAACTAAAGTGGGAAAAATATGTTAAGGATAGATCCTGATCCATGTGGTCGGAAAGTAAAGAATGTTATTTATTATATTGCTTTTTATAAACTATAAGAAAATATTATTTTATAAATTAATTAATAAATATAACTTGAGATTCCACAACAATACCAATTCTTGAAAAAAAACTAGCTTCCTTATGTTAGTTTAACTTTTGTGTCATGACAGAAAAAAAAATTATCTCTTCGAAAATGGTAACATAGTTCAGACCAGCCATGATAAATTCAATTTTTTTCTACAGTTAAAGTAAGAAAATTTAGACTTGTAGTTAATTAAAGACACAATGAATCAAAAAAAATTGAAGACTAACATTAGGTAGTTTGATTACGAATTCAAAAAGAAAATGCACAAAATCATTCCAAAGGCTTAAAAATACTTGGTTTAAATAAATCTATAAAATGTCATTAGAATTGTATCACTTGGAGGTAAAAAAACATGCAGTCGCTTTAATTCAAGTAGATGAAATAAGATAAATATTTGGTGGTTGGTACTCGTATTTTAGTCATACGCTGTTACATATATTGTCGATCACCGTTAAAATCAGATAAAAAAAAATGCACGTAACACAGTTATGCCATGACGCAACGTCTCTTCGAAGGGTAGGAGGGTAGTTAGGAGAGAAATTACATCCCCATTAGGTATTATTATTAAGGTACTTTGAGATTATTGGTTCCATAAACCTATATCACCTACAGAAGTAGTATCTACTAAGAGGTAATGTTGTAACCTAATAACATTATAATACATACATAGTCACATTGTACGAAGCAATCTTCTTCTCTTGTCATTACACACATCCTCACCACGACTATTTATACTATTATAATTGTTTAGTTTGGATTTGGTCTGAGATACACGAGGCAAGTGGCCAAGTTGAATGTGTACTATTGTATTTTCTACGGATTATTACTGCGCGAATGTCAGAATTGCAGATAAAGTTTTTTTTTATTGAAGTAATTGGTAATAATATGATTGTAGAATCTTAAGCATTGGAATCCTGTTGCCAATTACCTTCCTTTTTAATCCAGTAATAAGGAAATAGCAAGTTTTTTCAGATAATTGATGAATCAACGGCTGAGACAAATAAAACCAAAGCACTATTGCGAACTGCTGAAATGAAGACACTCCGTGCTATTCTGGGCAAAACTCTGGGGGATAGAATCAGAAACACTGAAACATGTGAGACCTAAGATATTTTCAGATGGGGCAGGAAAAGATGACGCCTCTGGCGCGACCACGTAGAACAAATGAACGGTGATAGACTCTCTCAAGTAGCCGCAAACAATGTGCCAACGGGAACTCAATAATCTGGAACTTCTGGAACACTTGCAAAGCGATGACGAGACAGCTTGAGATCTGTGTCTCGGGAGACCTCGACGCCTCGAAAAAATCTACAGATATAATTATTAAAAGAAGAAGAAGAAGATTATAGAAAGTGGTCTGGAATTGATTATACTTGATAGTAGCACTAAACAATAATAAATTATTATTATACATTTTATTATATTAAGAATACTAAACATTATTATTTTTAGAACTTTTGCAGTAAGAAAGATCAATAAATTATGTGAAATCTATTTCCTTTCAAGGTCTCAATTGTTCTATTAGAAATATTTGATTTTAGACCTGTCCAGTGTCCACTCCCTGATCACTCGTAAACGAGTGGATGGCCTTTGAAAATAGAATAGAATAGAGAGCTAGGTACAGCTACACTATGAAAAGATCAACCGATAACCATGTTTAGAAGCAAATTAAAGACTATACTGTTTACCGGCGCCCTTGAGAAGGTCTAAGTGTACTGTGAAACGGCGCCAAAAATTTACTCATCCATTATAATCATCATCACTATGGTACTGAGTTAAATAAAAAATTCAACACTGTTTACTTCCAAGGACACACCAACGTGTGGTGAAATATAATATTTTGAATTTTAGCCATCAATTTCCTGTATCTGATTGAGTATGAAAATGTCTGAGTGAAGAAAATTTCTTTAAGCATGTGTGAAGGAAATGAAAACGAAATTTGTTTTCGATTAATACATAGGTACATCTTATTACAACATTCGTAATAGAAAAAAATGTTTTTAAAATTCAACTGATCTATCAATTTTGATGTGTTTAGAAGCGATGTGACATCGAAAAATTCTTCATAAATATTTTTAGTTTTTATTTATTTACTTTTATCAATTTAGTAATGAGATAAAAAAAATATAATTATATGTGCAATCATACAAAATTTTCGCAAATTAACATAAATTATAAACCGTGGAGAATCCGGTAAAGAATTGGTCTTTCATTGTTTTTTCGTAAGATTTCGAGTTTCCTGTAAAAGACATTTTACATCTCCAATTCAGCAATGGGGTTTGCCACCCGTTCTTAATGTCGTTTTTTTTTATTGGCACAGAGAAGAAGGCCTGCATGTTTATTGCAAGCAGCTGTTCGGCTGGCTATACCACTTGTGGGATATGCCATGATGGTGTAGTAGTAGGTAGATAGTAGTAATAAATTATACTTACCTACTTTATTTTTTCTCACCATACAATTTTGTTTCTTAACGTTTCTCTGTTAACCGTTGGTCTGTTGGTGCTTTAAGTTTATCATTGTAACAATTTTTTTTATGTCACTCTTATTTTTCTTTTTCGTTCATATATCCAAACATCTTAAAGGCCTGTGCCGTGTTTTTTGTAAATAAATAAATAAATTTATTTTTTATTTATTTATTTATTTTATTTAACAATAATTATACAGACATTACAATACATAGACTATTTGATACAACTTAAATCTAAACATCCTCCTTATAGAGACAAGTCTCGTGTAAAGGAGGGTGTACCTATTGTACCGAATGATAGAATACCTATTTAATTTTTATGTAATAGGTAACTATAGTGAGCCAAAAATGCATAAATACAGTATTTATTCAGACATCTCGATTGGAGAACCATCTTTCCACAATGTAACATTGCGCAGTATCTAATCGGAATTTGAAAATATTTGAAAGAGGACAGCTTGCATGTTTATTATATGCAGCTGGTCTGCTGGCTACCCCACTTGTGGGATATGCCGTGATGGTATAGTAGTAGTGGTGATTTGAAAATATTTTTTTTTAGTACTTACTTTTTACAAACTAAAACCATACTGGCTCTGATCACTCATAAAGAAGTGGATGGCCTTTATAGATAGAATAGAATAGAATAAAAGTGAGAAAGGCGTTCCAACGCTTACGAATTGGCTCTAAGCTGGCTAACGTGATCATTTTGGGTGTTCATGAATCAATGTAACGATGATGTACATGTATATGTATGTATGTTCACGCAGTAAAAAACATGCACAAAGGAGTGGAAGACCATGTGTATTCCAAAGACTTGTCTGTCTATTTCTAAGCTTTATCACAGAAATTAACTATTTTACGAGTTTTACCAGTTCTAATGCATAAGTCCCATAAAAAAATATTTTCATGGGAGATGTGGTAAAGTAGTACAAACCCTGGAGTCCCAGAAATATGAACCTTATATAATGAATATTCAGGTCGTCCTCAATGAACAATTTAGACATTCATGATAAGTACCATTCTTCATCCCTGGATTGAAGGTAATTGGCATGTCTGTGGGCCAAGTCAAAACACATTTTAGCGTTATGTTTTTGTTTCGTTTTCGTTCGAATGTAGACAATGTTGCGAGAACGTGTCAATTTTCGTAGCTACTTGTGTATTTTAGCTACGAAAATTGACACTTTCTCGCAACTTCGTCTACATTCGAACGAAAACATTACGTTAAAATGTGTTTTGACTAGGCCTACTGATCGTTGAATTGAAGATGTTAATTATTGTCTTATGCGTGATGCATTACAAACACCTGCCTCTTACAGAACATTTGAAAACATACGAAAAAGAGTGAAAAGCTTTCGCTCTCATAGTCAGGCAAACTCTTAGTCAGTAAATTCATGAGTGAAATTAACAAATATTTGTTTCTTTTAAATTTATCACTATAATAAACATCCACCAAGAACCGTTGGTCGATAATTTACCTACACTTTGTACCTATAAAATATATAAACTTTTGTTTTTCATCTTATCTATTAAAATGTATGGCTTAACCCATTTCGACCTGAATATAACTTTTAAGGACAAATAAATAATTTAATCATGTCTTATTTATAATTAAATAGAAAGGAAATAAATTTAGTTAAATATAAGATCATGTTGTATACTTACGTGCCAATTTAAAAAACACTTTTAAATTTTATAATTTAAAAAAAAATTACCTTTTCCAAAAATCATTTCCATTCACTGTAATTCATCCACTTCACTTAAAAACACACAATTTTCTTCAACTTTATTTCTCTTAACTTATTCAATTTTTTTCAATTTGTTTTACAACGTTATAAAAACAAACACTATTAATGCATTGTAATCACGTTTTAAATATATTAATTATTATCTCATCTACACACCCCAAAAAACATCGTCACATGAAAAACATCAAAAATAATATAAACACACTCTAAAAAATGCTTAGAGAAAAACAAAAAATACACAAACCGTATATCGAATCCAAGTTTCGCACGAAACAATCACAAATCAATTTAAATATTTGAATAATTCATTCAATTAAATCGAAAAAAGGGTTTAACCGAATATATTCTTTAACCTCTCACATCCGAAAATCGCATGCACGACGAACTTTTTTTTAATATTTTCTTGTTATCACGCCTCCGCGAACGTACCACGGGACGTGTGCCTAAGAACTGCTTAAGGTTTGAGGTTATGTTTAATGCGCAGCCGATCTGCGCATCGTGACACGACTCAATACGGAAATTGACGATGTTTCACGATAGGCTTTTCAGCTGAGTTTTGACAGGGGTTCAACACCCTGACAAATGAGTACCTATATAATAATTATAATACATTCATATATAATAGTCTTGATGTCATTTGGAAGATAAATTTCATCAATATATTATTATTATTAGTATTCTCTGTCTAACTTCGGCTATCGTGTGGGAGGAGTTGGAAGACAGGACAGGTAAGTAAGTACACGACAAATTACTCTCATTACTTGAAATCGACCGGCAAGGCATCTTGCGGACACCTTTTTTAAGATTACTTTCTTCCTTTCAACATTTTTCCGTAGATCACATTACACAGGGTAACTCTTAGATTGAGTGACTTTGTGTGATTTTGATAAAATTAACGAGAAACGTAAAATTATCGATGGAAAAATGTGGGTTTAACAAATTATTTGAACTGGAAATAGAATTATATGTCCAGATATATTTTTATAATTATTTTATTTTTTATAAAGGTAGGTAATATAATAACATAATTAATATAAACTTATAAATATAAAAAATACTATTCTTGACAAAAAAATAACCATAGCAAGACTAATTTTTGTGAGGAGCTCAAATGAAATCATACAATTAATATCTTGGATATGTTTCACCGTTTCAAAAGTGTTGCCAAAATCCTAAGAATCAAATTGAAAACAGTTATACTTAATTGATTGAGTCGACGTTAATTTTGTAAAACTCCATTATATTGATATAATGAAAACAAAATTGTTTTTAGTTTTTCTGTTTTATTTGTTAAATAAGTTACCAGGTTTCGACCTATGAGGTCATTGCCAAACTCCAATGACATAGGACGAAGCCTGGTAACATATTTAACAAATAAAACAGTAAAACTAAAAACAATTTTGTTTTCATAATATCAAGTAATACTTAAGTAAAAAAAACTGTGTAATTGCATAAATAACTTTAAAGTGCACCGTGGAATTGAGCAGATAAAAGAATTCAAATCTCCATAAGAAACTCCATGTTTGTTTATTCCATACAATTATGGTTTGAGTTGAGAGTTAACTATCAAAATAATCTCAGTTTTAGATCACTTCTAGTAAAAAATTGAAATTAATTTCATAAAATGTTAAAACTTACGATAAAAATGTTACAATAGCTATGGGTATATTATGTAAATAAATGGACGTGTTCATTGTTCGTATATTTCTGTAGGTACGTATAACGAACTCCTAAAAAATCTTTTTCTTGTAGTATTATGCTTTGTTATATGACTCAGCGTGTTTTTAATGATTTATTTAAATGAAAGTATAATTAATAAAACAAAATCTATTAGACCTAGATAATTTAACTTTAACTTGATAATGATGTTCGTTTTTTTATCGCCCCATTTTGACCTTTTCCTAATTGCCCTGGTTCTGGGTGTTGTATGTATGTTTGGTACATTTTCTTTTTATTTTATTTTTACAATTTTCGCAAACTGAAGTTATTATAATATAAAGTACAAATAAATAAGAAATGGATTCATGAAAAATATCTATGTCTACAAAAAAGGCATTGCAATTATTGTCACATGACCGATGAACTAATGAACTTTGGAGATAATTAGTAGTACTGCAACTAGGCTGTTTAAAAGTAAGTGTCGATGACTTTATTACTTCGCTTACTATGTAGTATCCAAAGACCTTTGGCTCCGTCATCAGTCGATTAGACTTTTTTTACTGTATCATGAAAAAGTTATAACCAGTCCAACATTACATAATATACCTACATAATAAATATTTCTCTGTTTGCCGTTGGCCTGTTGCTACGATAAGTTCATTATTTTAATAACTAATTTTATGCCACCGTCATTATTCTTAATGTTGTTGACCGAAGGTACTTGTTGGAAGTCCATTTCAAGATAATTGAAAAAAAACACAATATGTAGTTAACTTCCAAATGACTTTATTAACTTCGCGTACTAGTATTCGGAGACTCTCGTCTCCATCATCAGGCGATTAGTAAAAAGTAACGTGAATTTGAATCGTGAATCTTTTTACTAATCGCCTGATGATGGAGACGAGAGTCTCCGAATACTAGTACGCGAAGTTAATAAAGTCATTTGGAAGTTAACTACATATTGTGTTTTTTTTCAATTATCTTGTCATTATTCTGTTTTGTTCGTACATCCAAACATGGTATAGGCCTGAGGCCTGAGTCAATAACACATTTTCACGTTACGTTTTCGTTCCGTTAGCGTTCAAATGCAGACGATGTTGCGCTTAAAGTGTCAATTTCGTTGCTATTGTGTATCTTAGCAACGAAATTGACACTTGATTGCAACTTCGTCTATACTCGAACGTTAACGGAACGAAAACGTAACGTGAAAATGTGTTATTGACTCAGGCCTCTGTGATGTATGCTTTTGTGAATAAATTAATAATAAATAGCAAAAAAAAGTTTTCTTTATTTTTGAAATATCAGGGTCATGGACTTAAAAGCGGAATTTCCAAAATTCCAATTGCATGACTGAAATTTTCGCCTTCACAATTCAAGTTCTTGCTTAGTATGAATACATTCGGAGATATTCGAATTTGAAATCCTCTACTGCTACTATACTACTATACTTTATCACTATACTACTTTACCATCATACCATATCCCACAAGTGGGGTAACTAGCAGACCAACTGTAGGAACGTAATAAACACCCAAGCTTTCTTCATCGTGCCAACAAGAGGTTAAAACTTTCAGGATGGGTAGCAAACCTCATCTCTGAGTTTAAGATGTACTATGTCAGTTTTTTCGAACTCCTGTTTTTACAGCACACTCGAAAATACAAATTATTATTATTCAAATCTATTTTTCTTACAAATATGTTTTATTTACACTACATATCCACTCTCTTCAAACTATTAATATGTACCTATGAAGTTTTAAAAACTTAGCTAAAAAAATACGAAAAGGTTACCATTTTCTGTTCCGAAATTTCTCTCCTATAAGATTCCTCTCATTTCATCTCCCAGTGTACGTTCGTATCCATTCGGCACCCTCCGACATCAATCGGAATATTCATTCGCCCCAGGCGAGGAACATTGTATCACGCCACATCTTTAATATAGCGCAAGAAAGAGATGAAACATAAGGGAAATACACAAACCAAAACGAGAGAGTTTTATGGAGAGCGATGAAAAATTTATTTGAAAATGTTCTATAAGTATAAATTTCCAACACAATTCTGTAGAGAAAATGATTTTCTCTCTCGTTTCGACTCGAGTGATTTTGTATGTCGATGAGTGAACGAGAAACGAGGTTGTATTTTGAAAATTTCAAACGGATGATGGAACAAAAAAATATCTCTATCTCTTTTTGTCTTCATGTAAAGGATGCTGAAAGTGTGAGTGGGATGGGTGTATGGGGTGAAAATTGATGTGTTCGTTGTCTTATCCAGAGATTGACCGAAATCGAGATTTAATACCTATATCGAACAAAAAGAACCCGAAAAAATAAATGTATACTTTTATATCTACTATTTGTATTATATGTGGCCTGAACTTACCTCTTTCACAATATTTTGGTTAGCTGGAACATATTGCCTCCAGGCAAAAAGCTCGCCAATTGTTCATGATTTTTTTTTCTGATCAATAAAGTGTACGTATTATTATTTCATATCTCATTTATTTAACAAAACAAAATTAGATTCTACATTTTGAACACAATATAAGATTAACAATAAAATTTAAATAGGTATAACATTGAATAACAAAAACCATAAAATATTAAAATATTTTTTTATTCAAAATGTAGAACCTCAACATTATTCGAGTTGATTCTTCCATGATGTTCTATGAAATAGTTCAATCATAGGAGATCACTGACAGAATTACAAGGACAAAATCCTTCTTACTATCCTGGTGGACGATAGAAGTACGGTCTTCTGCATGCTGTATTTGAGCCTGTCATCTACTCCCAGTTTTCTGAGATTGCTTGACAGACTCTTAGGTATTAAACCATTCACAGACAACACTATAGGTACGATGATTGTGGTAGGTGTTCTCCACATATCTTTGATTTCGTGAGCAAGATCAAGATATTTTTTTATTTTATCTTGCTCAGCTTTATTCTAATTTTCATCGTGCGGTATAGTGATGTCTATGATGTATGTTTTAGGGCATCTGCGATCAACCAACACAATATCTGGTCGATTAGCTAGAATAGTTACATACCTATTATTATTATTATTTTGGTGTTCTTACTCATTCTGAATGTCTTAAATTTTAGTGGCACAGAGAGGACAATTTGCATGCAGTTGGTCCACTGACTACCCCACTTGTGAAATATACCGCAATACCCCCCTCCTCCTTGATTTAGATATTATATATTTTTACTTAAATATTAATTTTGGTCATTTATATACAAATAAGTATATACCTATATTTTTTTCCTATTTTTTTTTTGTAATTTATCTATTTAAACATATTTTCCCTTCACCACATTTTACAATTTGTATTTTTATGTTAAACTTGTTAGATTGTTAGAAATTGCCGTGAGGTAATTCATTTTTATCCTTTCACACATCCCAGCAAATGTTTGTAATTTATTTATTACAAATTTTCGTACTTTGATTCGGTCTTTAGACTGGCATAGAACAAACACACATATACATACATAGATATTATGGACGTAGTAATTCCAACAGGACGAGATAAACATAGGATTCTAGCTATCTACATACATAATATATATGTATAGTTGCTGTATTATATCGCGAGTGAAGGCAGAAGGATTGGGGTTGGTTGCAGGTAGGGATGAGGTGTGGAGTACCTACAGAGGGGGGTGGCGTTCTGGAATAAATTGTTTTTTGAATTCATATTTTGACATATATTCTTTACAGTTGACATTGGTACGATTACTACTTCTTCTACTAAGTACTTCCAGGTAAGAACGTAAATGATAGTGATGGCAAACGTCATCGTAAAATATTAAAAACAAAAAAATTATCATATATAGGTACGAGTGTTTCGAATTCTATGAAATGACACATCGACCGTCCAGTTCCCAAACTCATCAAGGCGAAAATTTCGAAAATTTGATCAAATTGGTTATATCTACTATTCAATACTATTCTTCCAATTCCAGAAACAAATTACTATAACAAATAATACACTGTACCGTTTACGATGTAGGTAACTAATATAATTATCGAAATAAATAAAACAAGCGTTTTATTCTACTATTGATTTATTCGATGAGAGAGACGTCTTTCGTCTTATAAGGACATTTTCAATCCATCCAATCAATATAATAGAATATAGTAGAATAAAACGCTTGTTTTATTTATTTCGATATGGAATTCTACTACCTAAACACCGACACAGTGTATAAATATAATTAAACAAAATATTTATACATTTATTTTTTTCTTCTTGCACATCACTTACATAGTTATGGTAAAAAATAATGAATCTATTTTCAGTTCCTGAAATACTATACTATACCCTCACGCCGTGTCCCAAGCGGGGTAGGCTGAGAGAACGGAACGCCAAACAGATCTATCTTTATACACTTCCTTCGCTTCCTCCTCATTCATACAGTTTCTCATACACGCATGTCGGTTTCTCTTACTCAACACGCGGCCGTCTTGAGAATTTGATCCACGTGATAAAGCCACGAGGTTCTCGGACGCCCGCGTTTCTTCACACCCTTTCTTTCAGAAATAAAGGCAACGTATGTCTTTCACAGTGCTATCATTATATAGTGTATTTCGCTTTCTGTTTTGTTTTTAAGTCATAATATAAATACTATACTATACTATACCATCACGGCATATCCCACAAGTGGGGTAGCCAGCAGACCAGCTGCATAGTAAACATGCAAGCTGTCTTCTCCGTGCCAATATAAAATCAAGACATTCAGGATGGGTGGCAAACCTCAACGCTGAATTTAAGATGTAAAATGTCTTATTTTTTCGAACACCTGCCTTTTACAGGACACTCGAAAACTTATTGAAAAGAGTGGGAGACCAATTCTTTACCGGGTGCTCCACGGGATATAAATACATAAAGCTGAATTACAAAAATGACGATTTTTCGAATATAAGATATTTCTACTCGTTGAGTTTTGAAACTGCACAGTCATCATGTTTTACAGAACAAGTCCACAAATTCCAATCTGTAAATTTTAATTTGTTAATGGATACTTTCGTAAGATAAAGTAGCTCCATTGGCTAAGATTCGCTCTAAAATCTAAATGGAAGAGGCTGGCTTCTGAGTAGGCACGCAAAAGTAGGCATTGAAAAGCTACATGGTTTTTTTACAATTGTTTTAAAATGTGCTAATTTTATTCCAATATTAAACTCCAAAATAAAGTGTTTACTCACAATAAAAAATCAATTAATTAAGTGAAATCAACAAAACGCTCCTACTCTATCTTTCATCGTTTCGATTTAACAGTATTAACATCCCTTCGAGTGTGCAGGCATCGCTAGAAATAAAATTAAGAGCAATAATACATTTTGATGATGAGGACTGTTTAAGAGGCAAATACCTTACTTCATTTTTCTTTCCTCTTATTTCGCGAAATAATATAATTTCAAATGTACATTATACCACGGGGTACATTTCTTGATTTGTATCATTGCGAATTTGTTTTAACTTGAACCATAGATATTAGCAGATTTTTAATGAAGCGAGTATTTTATTTCGAAGTAGTAATAAGAAAAGAATTTTGGTTAAAAATCAAAATAATATGTTTGTTGTTACCTATCTGACAACATTCTTGGAATTTTATGCGCAGGGTAAAATAATATAAATAAATTATCTCGAATTCTTTGTTTTACATAATTTTTGTTGGAAATATTTTTTTTGTAATATTCTAGTTTCTCTCAAAGATAGGGTGGTCAATAAACTCACTTTATGTAATTAATAATATTAATATTACAGAAATATGGTGCTACAGACGCATGCTTAAGATCCATTGATTTGGACATGTCGTAAACGAAGAGGTGTTAATCGGGGTAGGCGAAAATAGGCAACTCCTTAAAAAATCAGATAACAACGAGCAAAGTGGATTGGCCATAATATCAGGCACTCAAACTTGGGCATCACCAATGCGGAGGATATGGTAGAGGCTGACTATAAGAGATAGGTAATTATATGGATTAAGAGAGGAAGGACATGAACTGTGGCATATACGTAGAATATTGACTTACAGCAAAAAGGGAGGCTTGCACAAGAAAATCCAAACTCGTTGCAGACCAATTCAATGGATTGTAACCCACTATAATACGAGTACGTCTCCTAACTGTTACATACCTAGTTAATCTTTCGAAAAGAGTGCCTAAATTTCATAATGAGATTTTTCAAGAGATTTTTTTGATCATTACCTATAATGTGTATGGCCCAATAAAGTTTTCCTATTACTAATACTACACTACCACGGCATAATCTACATGTGAGGTAGCCAGCGAACTTTAAGCACGCAACAAAGCAACAAACACGCAAATTGCCAAAGACATCTTTGGAAATTGCGAATAAAATTGATAGGTAACTGTTTATTCAGTGTGTCGGTTTAATGTTTACATATTGAGGGAGATGTCTTTCGTCTTTCAAAGACATTGTCAATCAATCTATGAGATTGGCAATGTTATAGAAAGACGAAAGACGTCCCTCTCAAAAAAATCTTTAAAGTAGGAAAAAACGTTTGTTTTTAATATCATTAAAAACAATATTTTCAATTGTATTAATACCTATGCAGATTGCAATGTCCATGCCAATTAAAAAATAAGGCAATCGGTTTGGGTGGCATATCTCATCACTGGAAATTTAATTCAATGTGTCGATTTTATGTTAAAAGATAAAGGAAAAGCAAAAGTTATAAACAAAATTATATAAATTGAAGGGTAGTCCGCGTGTTCTAGTAAATCTTTATATTTGTAGGTGCTTATTAAAATAATAATTCAAAGAAAATTTCAAGATATAAGCACTAATGTTTCAACGAGTTTTAGAAAAGCGAAAAAAAACAAATCTACAAAGAAATAATAATTCTAAAACAAATTCAACTCAGTGAAAAGAATCTTAAATATTCAAATTATTTTAATAATACCTTTTATTCGAAATACAAAAGAACTTCCGTTATTATAATAATTCTTCATTCAAACTATTCATTTTGAAAATGGAACAATATTATTCTCCAACAGTTTAAATTTAAACTTGTTCATGGAATACGTTTAACATAGAATTAAGAATTCATAGAAGTGGCTTAAATGTTTTTACTTTTTTTACACATTAATATATTTATTACTTTATACCTTGAACACTTGAAATTTAGAGAAAAATAATTCTATATATTTCTGAAGTAGAACAAGCTCAAATAAACAGAAAATAAAAAATCAACAGTACCTACACATTTTCTTAAAATAGAGTTAATGATTATTTCGAGTAATATGTCGGTATTTACATATTTTGTATAACTCCATATCAATTGATAAGAAATATAAATATAATTTCAAGCGTTGCTTATAGTGATTTGGGTTTGGATTTTTCTCAGTTCTTCCCTATTTTCTGCTAGTCTTTTTAATTCTATATACGTATGTGCCACAGTTCAAGTCCTTCTTCATCTAGTCGATAAAGGTGTGTCTTGATTAGTTACTTCTATTTCTGCCTTCAGACATGCCCTCCGTGATGGTGATGAGAAGAGCTGGGTGCCAGCGATATCTATAGTTGCCAATCCAGTTTGCTCGTTGTTAGCTGATCTTGGCAACTACATATTACATATATACGTACAAAAAATCCATAGGATCTTACATAGTTTGCTATAATCGCCGGAAGTGACCCAGCGATCAGGGGAGAAGTGGTTCTTCCTTCAGTGTATACCTTCAATTTTATTGTTTGTAAACAATGAACAGTAAAGAATGAATAAATAAAACTAAGTAGATAGTCGCCCAACGTAATAGATGCACTGTCATATACAAATTCTACTCTATTCTTTTAAAGACCAACCACTCGTTTGCGCTTACATGTTCAAATATTACATCTTATGATGATAGCCCGTTGTGTACACATTTACGCGTCTTTCATAAAATTTTAAATAACCTCTTGTTACTAAGGGCCGTTTCTTTTGATTCAACATTCTGTGCATCCACATTATTATTTTCATGTTTCAATTATGATGTAATTATTTTGGTCTTTAACTAATATTATTTTGATTGTATTTACATCACACATACACATTCATCCAAACACTTATGTAGTTGATTTGTATCCATGATCTGTGATTCTCAAACACACATTACATTTATTGTATCAATCTACGTTGATTCGTCGAAATACAAATAATACAGATTTAAGTTTCCTGTAAAATAACGGAATCTTAGAAATTCATTTTCTTAGAGACAGGGATGATATATAAGTAGGTTTAAGTGAAATAAAATATTGGAATAATCCAATATTCAGACGATTGGCAGCCTTTGAGAATTCGTGCTACAGAGGCATGCTTTAGATCCATTGATTGGAACATGTCGAAAACAATGAAGTGTTAATCAGTATAGGCGAGAGTCCAACAATGAGCAAACTGAATATTTGGCCACAACATCAGGCACCTATGTAGGCCTGGTCATCACCATTGTGGGAGTCAGGACCGAAGGCAGAAATGGTAGAGGCTGACCAAGAGACACCTATGCGGATCAAGTGAAGAAGGACATGAACTGTGGCACATACGTAGAACTAAAGAGACTAGCTGTAAATAGGGAGGAATGGAGAAGAAAATCCAAACTCGTTGCATACCAATCCAATGGATTGTAACTCACTATAATTTTATAAACTTAGCACTTCATGGATATCATACAATTTATCGATATCGATTTGATATAAAAAAGGGTGACCAGTGGTCTGACTGATATGCCTACCAAATTTAAGATGTAAGATGCTACCAGAGAACTGACAGAATCGAGCGAGGCAGTAAATTATTTTTTGATTTTTATAACAAAAATGAGGTCGAACTCAGATAAAAAAAATGAGCGATAGGTTTATTTTGTGTCAGAAATTCCACTGAATTAACTATATTGGTACATTTGGAAGGGCCTTTGACATTTTCGCGGTAATTTATTTTAGAATATCAAAAAAAAGGAATGCAATAATGTGAAATTGCACAATTTTCTTGGGTCAGTGTTTTTGTAATACTCGAGGAAAAAAATAATATTTATTTTATCACATCGTATAAAATGTAATTTAATTTCAGACCGAAGTGAATTCCTGGTTTTAATAGAAGCAGCGCGATACCTTGATATAAAAATTATACTTCAAGTGTTCTTCACTGAATGAAGTGGAAAAAATATGAATGCTCGGAGGTCAGCACTTAAAAATGCTCATTTTAATTATTAGATAATAAATTAATCCATTTTTTATAATTCGATATATGTACTTAAGTACAGTGGTGTGTCTGAGGTGGGTGGGCCCATTGTCAATAATTTATAGATGTAAATCTACTTTTGGATCTCTGATATAATTGTTTATTGTTTATTGTTTATTGTAAATCATTCCCCATAGGCCCCTTACAGGACACTTGGGTTCATCATAATTACACAGGATAAAAAGAATAACATTAAAAGAATACATGAAAGAATACAAAGTAGTAAGGCATCAAAATCGAGACAAAACAATGAAAATTGAGTAAAAAAGTTGCCGAACATATAAATTTGAACATAAATAAAAATTATATAATGTGAATAAAAATAATAATAATAATGCATTTTTCAGTACTAGAAGGATGTAAAGAGTCCCCTTAGTACCACGTCTTTAGTACAATATTTGATTTTTTAACAAAAGAAACAGAGAGGAAGGACGAATGACACACATTACACTCAATAATATTATGTTATAATATATTTTTCAACACTAGCAGGATGTAAAGAGTCCCCCTAGTGTCATGTCCAAAGTACAATATTTATTTAATTATTTATCAGATAAATCACAAGAACAAAAGTCAACGATGAGTCATACACATGATATAAAGGCTGGTAAGCTATAAATTATGAGTCAGTCGGTTTGATAGCCAATATCTCTTCGATAGTATAAAAGGCGTTGCCAACAAGATACTTTTTAATCTCTCGCCTGAAGGACAGAATATCCAGTGTTTTGAATTTTTTTGGTAGGTTGTTATAAAGTCGAACGCTCACACAGATAAAACTCTTGGACACTTTAGTTAACCTGTGTTCAGGAAGGCGTATTAACTCTTTTGTTCTTATGTTGTAGTCATGGTAGTCAGAGTTAAAAGGTGTTTTGTCAATATTTTTATGTGCATACAACAAGCATTCAAGAGCAAAAGCACATGGAACCGTTAATATACCCTGTTCTTTGAACGCAGTTCTGCAAGAATCTCTAGGATACATACCGAGTAGTGTTCGAAGTGCCCTTTTTTGTAGAATAAACACTCTACCTGATTCTGCGCCCATTCCCCAACACAAAATCCCATAACACATAATGGAATGAAAATATGAATAGTAGACAGATTTAGCTGTGTCCTTTCCACATATGTCTTTTATTTTTTTTATGGCATATATTGCACTATTTAACTTTTTGCATAATTGTTCAATATGTTTATCCCATTTCAAACCTTCATCCAAAACTACTCCCAAAAATTTACTTTCAACAACCTTCTCTATACCTTTCTCAGAGAGAGCACTGGTAAATGGATCTAAGTTGTCTGGTCCACCAAGAGAGAAACTCATAGCACTCGTTTTTGTCATATTTAGGACTAAAGAGTTATCATCAAACCATTTTTTTAGTAATGTTAGTGTTTCTAGAGCATTATTTATGTTTTCTGAATTATTTTTTTTACCTTTGAGAATCAGTGAGGTATCGTCAGCAAACATTACAATCTCAGAATTTGGGTTAGTACAATTTGGGAGGTCATTTATATAAATAAGAAATAAAAGCGGTCCAAGCACGGATCCCTGTGGAACACCACTACTTATTTTAACAGTCTGTGATTTTGCATTATTAACTTCAACATACTGCTGTCTATTTTTTAAATACGATTGAAAGAATCTGTTTTCCATATCAATAATTCCATAGCATTTTAATTTTTCGAGTAATATATCATGATCGACACAATCAAATGCTTTCGATAGATCACAAAAAACACCACAAGTTGATTCTTTCTTATCAAGGGCATCTAAAATGGTTTTAAGCAGTGAGGCTATTCCATCAGAGGTGCTCTTTCCCTTTTGAAAACCAAATTGATTGTGATTTATTATTTTGTTATGTTCTAAAAATGTTGTGAGTTGGTCAGTAACAATTTTTTCTATGATTTTACTAATTGCTGGTAGGATTGATATTGGCCTGTAATTATTGACATCTAATTTATCACCTTTTTTGAAAAGTGGTATAACTTTTGCAATTTTTTGGCAGTCTGGGAAAGTACCGCTCTCAAAACAAATGTTTATTATGTCCGTTAGCACAGGAGATAGACCATTTATAATGTTTTTGAGTAGGCGAGTAGAAACATGCCATATATCATTTGATGTTTTTGATTTTATCAGTTTACAGGTTTTTAAAACATCGTCCGTTGTGACATTTTTAAATTTAAAGTTAGTATTTAGATGTATAGTTTCTTTCTTAATATGTTTCAAGGATTGGTCAATAGAATGAGTAGACTTATTTGTTAGTAAGGACGCCACATTTACAAAATAGTTGTTAAAGAAGTTAGCTGTATCTAAGTTAGTCATGTGATTAGTTTCTTTAAGGGTTATCTGTTTATCAAATGAATTACATTCACTAGTTGATCGTCCAGTCTCATTTTTAATTATTTCCCAAGTAGTTTGGATAGGATTTTTGGAATTTGCGATCTGGTTACACAAAAACATTCTTTTGGCTTCCATACAAACTTTCTTAAAAATCGCACTATACCTACTAATATATCTTTTTGTGGTTTCTAAAGTGGTATGTTTTTTCACCTCATATAGTTCGAATAATTTTTTTCTTGACACATTTATACCCGTAGTAGACCATACCTGAAATGTGTTCTTAGTTTTTATTTTTATTTGTTTAAGAGGAAAATGGTGATCTATTTCTGTCAATATCACATTAAACAGTTTATTAAGTGCAGAATTTATGTCATCATTATTAATATCAGCGCGCAATGATGATACTGACTCTTCAAAAAAAAATATGCTTTCTTTGTTATAGACTCTTCTATATATATGTTTAATATTATTTTCCAAGTGTTTATCTATAGTTTCATGAACAGCGATCATCAGCTGTCCACAGTGATCAGATTTTACAATATTTACTTTTGATATATCCAAAACTACTAAGTCTGTAAAGATATTGTCTATGCAGGTTGAAGAATGTGAAGTAACTCGTGTAGCAGTGAATATGCTGCGTGTCAATAGGAAACTATTAAATAAATCTAAAAGAATACAAGTCTCCTTAGAGCTTTTGTCAAAGTTAATATTGAAGTCCCCACATACAATAATATATTTATTGTTCTTGTAACTTATCTTTGTCAGGACTTTTTCAATTGTGTCAATGAATAAATTAAAATTACCAGATGGTGGTCTATATACACATAATATTATAATATTTTTTATCTCTATACAACTCAATTCGCAGTGGTTTTCGATTGAGCAGTCTACTACATCCTGTCTATTTTTTGATTGTAATTGGATGTTTTTCATAATCAAACAACCACCTCTCTTTGTCTTTTTCCTACAAAATTTACTGTTTATTTTAAAATTAGGTGTATCATAAATCTTAACTTCATCTTCTTCCAGCCAAGATTCGGTGCAGCATACTATGTCTACGGCCGAGAGGTCAAATGTTTGTAGTTCATGTAATTTCCCTCTCAGTCCCTGCACATTTTGATGGACAACTGTTATTGTTTCACCCTCTCTGCTACCTCCTCCCCTCTGTCTCTCTCTAAAAAAATATTATTATCCCTAACATTCTCCCCCTCCACTGTTTCTTGTTTCTCACCATCTTGCAAACAAATGTTTATTATGTTTTTCGCTACTTGGGTGGTATGTTTTAGATTAAATATAATTTTATCCGTTAAGGAAACTTCTTCATCATTCAACTCAATGATTCTACCATGATTATTATTTCTAATAGTGTCATACAAGTTGCAATTTGATTTATAGATGTGTTCATTCTTTCTCTCATTTCTCACATAATGAATTGTAGAGATTAATAATTTGATTTTTTTCTCTTTTGTTTTTACGACGATGTTTTCGATTTCCCGGATTCTCTCGCAAAACTTATCTCTGCTTCCTCCCACTATCAACAAAATGGCATCTCCTTCTTTTCCCTTCATGATTGTCTGATATATATCATCCACTAGGTAGCTAAATTTTGCATAGGGTTTGCAGTTACAATTAACATCAAAATTTGTTTCTTCAAACAGCCTCATGCCCATTCCCTTGCCAAATTCATCTCCCAACACAAACAACTTTGGCTTAGAATATTCGGACAGTTTCTGTGTGCAATCCTTATTAAGTTTTCGGTCAATACTAGGAATATGTTTGATTCCCGAACCTGTATATGATTTATTCGAGCTTTGCTCCCTCAATGAGTCACTGAATCTTTTGGCCTCCTCCAGCTTCAACAATAGCTCCTCAGTATTCCTTCTGTAGTCTTCAACCTCCCTCCTTCTACTCTCAGAGAATCTCTGCATTTCTATTTTCATATTCTTTAGTATATTGTCTTTGCTTGCCACTAACTGTTTTAATTCTGAATTTATTTTCTTGTAATTTATCAAGGTTGTCTCTTGTTTCTCTAAAATATCAATTCTCTTTTTCAAAATAGACACCTCCCTATTTTTCAACCTCAACTCCCGCCTACACTCCTGTAGTTCTTTAATCGTATTTGTTCCATCTTCATCTAGTTTGTCTCTCTTGATGTTATTCGTGTTTCTTTTGGAGCTATTTGTTCCTCTCCTCAAAGTACTTGTTTGCTTTTTTAGCTCTTCTTCAATTTTCTTGGGGGTACCCAGAGTATCCTCACCACTATCTGTATTCCTTCTAAAATTATACACATCTTTCTTAGAATTGTCAATATTCCCATTTGAATCTACTTTGTTCTTTGGAAAGCTGTTTACAATCTCTTCCGAGTCAATTATACTTTTTCTTGTTGATTCATCTATGATATTACTTGAGCTATCCATAGTATATGTGTTATTGATGCGCGCTTCCTCGAGCCCACCATCATCCATAGATTTGTCAACCATTATAATATAGCTGTTATTCCTATTTATCTTTTCGCTTTTAATAATATTAGACATTTTTTCTTCTTTAGTATGACAATAAACAACACAACTCAGTTCACAAAACAAAAACAATTTTTTTAAAAAAAAATAATTCAACAAATACACAAAAACAAGTACTTGTTAAGTTCAATGTGTTCACTATGATAATATCCTCATTGAGGTATTATTTATTATATAGGATAAATGTCTATGGCTGTAATTCTTGTCTATGGTTTCGTGCAATTTTTGTTTATGGTTCCATGAAACTTTTGTCTTTGATTATATGCAGTTTTTCTATGTTTTATCTATGGAATTACTAACTTTATCTATGTCAGGGTTCTGTCAATGTCATTTTCATCTTCAATGAGTGAAATAATTTGTTCAGTAGGTCTTGAAAGGTCAAAGTATTTTTTCATGATTGTGGTATGTAATATTTTAAATTCGAATTTTAATTTGAGAAAAAACAATCTTAAATCACATACCGTTCGATGATGCTATTGTTAAAATGTCCAGATTGTTTAACACCACAAAATTAGAGCACACTAATTTGTAACGCACAGTTATATTCAAAGTAATTAATAAATCTCTTTCAGATTACCCGCGCGAAAATGTTGACGTTCTGACAGCTGTCAAATTCCCTTATTATTTTGAATCTCATCAGGAATAGACAGAAGTTAGGTTTCTAGTTCTACTAATACTATACCATCACAGCATACCCCGCAAATGGAGTAACCATCAGATCTGCAGGGTTACTTTTGACAAAACTAAACACGATCTTAATCTAGTCTTGATCTTGATCATACGACACACGAAGGGACTATGGTCAAAAACACCGCGTTACCGCTAACGCGCGATCGGTTTGCGTGTATTTTTGGCCAATAGTCACTTCGTGCGTCGTATGATCAAGATCAAGACTACAAAGATTAAGATCGTGTTTATTTTTGTCAAGAGTAGCCCTACAGATTAATGATATAAACATGCAAGTTGTCCTCTCCATGCCAAAAAATATGACAATCAGGATGAGTGTTAATATTAAGAGTGTTAATGTTAATATTGTGGAAAAGTTTATATTATACATTTGTACTAATGAATCGTTTGTACTATCTCTGGTCCTAATCTGATGGTACGTACCTACCAATGATTCGTTGCGAAATTTCGTTAGAATTTTTCTCAGTGTAGGTACAGACTCAAGAATTATTATAATTAAATCGTAAAAATTGGGTGAAACAAAAAAAAATGCTGCGTTTAATAAAACGAGTGTTGTGAAACAAAATATGATTTAGAACGGCTCCGATGAAACAAAATATGATTTAGAACGGCTCAGTTACTTAAAGCCAGGTTTGTTTTGTGAATTGGTTAAAAAAATATTTTATAGCATTAAATCCGCCATTTTTATCATTGATACCTACAATATAAAAGATAAAACAAAACATACGCAAGAAAACGAAAGTAAATCGTTACCAAATATTCTCAAACTTTTTAATGTAGATTATTTGCTGAAATTTTTATGTTCTTATGTACCTATGTAGTTTTCAGAAACACCGGCTTTTTGGTACTTAATTTAAATTTATCGAAAGTAATAATAGTAATGAAAATAACAATTTTGGTAGTTATGTTTGAGTAAGTACCTACCCATTTATGAACAATAAATTTCAATTACAAGACTTATACTAATAATATTTTAGTAACCGGAAAATAGTGCGCGTATACTGATTGATCATGTTGCAAAATATTTAACTCCATTTTACAGAACTATATGTTTATACCACCATCACGGTTTTTCATACATGTGGAGCTTCTAGCGGAATAATTGCATGATTTATTGAATATACAGATTATGTCAACATAATGGTATCATCTTTGTTTCATAAAGAGTAAGATAAGGAGGGTGACCAAATTCATGTACTCACTCAAAAATCTAATTTATTTATAAAACTTTTGAAATATTATGAGTGATTCCAATTGTGGAATTCAATTTTGATTGTTAAATATTTATATTTTGTAATGTTAAAATAATTACTTTATTTTATATGAGTTAAACATATTCAGAAATTAACAACTCATAAAAATAAAAGTCGAAATAGTTTTTTTTTTAATGATATAAAATATAAATTTATCAACTATGTAATATAGGTACATATTATTATCTTGCAGAAGTTTTGACATTTTAAGTAATTTTTTTTTTCTGTAATTGATCACATGACTTTAACAGGATGCTAAAAACTTGAATAATAAGAAATGTTATCAATAATAATATGTTGATTCACAAATATTAAAAAAAAATTTTGTTTGATTAAATTTAAAAACTGTGTCTTTCGCTTAAAGTATTATTTTATTTTCAAAAACTTTGCGGACTACGTCCATCCTCAGTAAAAAAAATACTTTAAACTTTTTTTTAGTAGTTTTAAGTATTTTTTCAAATACAGTGTTTAAATTTAATCAAACTAAATAATAAATTATGATGAACTTTCACAATGTTTGCTCTTTGAAATAAAAAAAAAAAATTACAAATTAAATTCATCAATGAAGTTTTCTACCCATCCTGGATATTTATACTTTATAAGTTTTCTTTCTTGTATTTTATTTATCTCATCTAAGACAACAATTTTTGTTTTGTGAAATCTACGGTTTATCCTGTAAAAGGAACGTGTAAATTCAAAAATGAGCAAAGACATTTTTCATCATAAATTTAGCGAGGAGATTTGCCACCCATCCTAAATGACAAACTTTAATTTTTGTTGGACATAGAGAACAGCTTTCATGTTTATAACATGCTGCTAGTCTTGTGGTTACCTCACTTGTAGAATATTCCATGATGTTATGTATGTATGTATGTATGTTGGATTATTTATTCGGCGCCGTTTAATGGAGCATCCATCTCAAGGGCGCGGGAAACTATGTTGGAAGAGCGATATCTTCAACTAACTCCTGAATGTTGTTATCGGCTGGTTTTTACGGAGGTCTTCGGGGAGTCGGTTCCAAATGACGGGTCCTGAACGCCAAAAGCCCTATCATGGAAGCAGGACTTGTTTGCTCTGTTGTTTTCGTCCAGCATGTTAGTGGATATCTTAGCTGAGCGTAGAGGTCTACTTGCAGGTGTTTTGAGAACACAGATCTTATAAAGTGTTATAGTATTATTAATAGTAGCATTTCATAATATTATTCTATACAAAACTTTTTGTACAATACAATTTATTTCAATAGGTCGAAAGTTCTAACGTAGTTGTTTTCATTGTTTCAAATATTATACTGAAATGGATTTAAGTATTTTGCATTTAAAACAATCGTTATAATATTGTTATTTGAAGGTAAACTGTTGTGCGAAATCCATTATAACTTAGTAAAAGGGTCGCGTAATTGAAAAAGTTTTAAAACCACTGACATGTGTGGAAAACAACCAACCAAATATCGTAATAGGATACGTCAATTAACATTGCTTTCCTGAGAACAAGCGTTTCATCTCATTCTCTCACTACACGGCCTAATGGGCTTTTCGTGTTGTGGAAACGAGACGAAAACATAATAATATTGTTTAAAGATGAGTGCTTTTGAACGAAATATTGGCGGAAGTTTTCGTAACAACCAATTTTTTTTAATTTATTCTGTTTTTTTGTATGAATGTTTGTATTTGGATTTGAATATTAAGCACATATTTATAAATAGGTATTGTTGTATTTATATTTTATTTGTATTGTAAATAATGTGTCTCTTTCATTTTTCTGATAGTTTTTGAGTGAACTGTTAGAGACAGGTATTAGCCTAAAAGCAGAACTAACATATTGGCAAACTCCCCAGTGGGAAGGGCTATTAAAAGTTGATACCTTTAACGTGACGTCTATGCAGCAGAATTTATAAGGAAAATTTAAGATATATGCTGTGTTGTCGTCTGAATATCGTTTATGGTTGTCTTCTGGGATCGCATTGGCCTTCACCTGTAATGATCCTACATTGTAAGAATCGTCTTTTTGTCAGTAATAATAATAATTAGTAAAACACTCCAATTAGGTACCTATATCAAATAATCGGACAATGTCGGATAATTTACATTGTCACTTTAATAATTTTAATATTGTTAAACCTTTTTTGGCCTCAAATTTGATCTATCAATACCATAAACAGACAAAAATTTATACATAAATATTTGTCTTGTTTTGTAGGAAATATAAAGTTTTCTCTAGACAACGGTGTATATTTAATTTTATAATTTCTAGGAACAAAAATAATAATTTATTAAATTTATTTATTTATATCAATACGGTGTGAGCCTTTTTACATGCTAATGAAATTACCTACAGTCATAATAATTACAAAATTATAATACTTTAAGTGGGTTGACAAAAATCAAGTGGGTTGACCTGATCAGATCAACATTATTCTCTCTCTTTTAATTATATATTATGTTTGGTCAACCAACTGTGTGTGTCTCTATGTAATAAATACATTTAAAAATAAGTATATTTTTCTAAATAAATAATTTAACTTTACCTATCTTATAATATTTTGTAAAAGAATTACAATAAGTTAATAATTTTGTAATTTTGAAAATAAAATATTTATTTTTTATCACTTAGGACAGACGCGTTATTTGTGAAATAAAAATCTACGAACACGTAAAAACCATGAACCTGCTTACACTTGAAAACTTACGAGAAAGTGCTTACGGGTGCTGAAAATATAGAATGGTCATATACAACGCTTACATAGAATCCAAAAAAAATCATGTATTTAATCACAATTTTTATTTCTGCTTGTAGGTGTTCATTTGCATGTTTTTACCATCCAAATACGAGTAATCTAGCTAACAGATAAGAAGCATTTTACAGCGCCACTGTGTTCCCAAAGGGATTATATAGTATAAATGTAATGTTAAAACTAAGATAACCAACGATTAATTTTATTTGTATTATTCCACAAAGTTTTACAAAGTATCGGTGAAGAGAATTGCATTCTAAGAGGCTTTCAACCGTTCTTATAAAAATAATGCATATTTAAGCCAGAATTAGTAACCGTGGCTAAGTGAGAATAGAGTTACTTATTCCTGCTTAAACATAGACATACGTACCTATATAATCACAACAATAACAAAAATCGGTGATGATAAACAAGAGAATAGATACACACGAAAGGTTATCGAGAAAAAAGATAGGGGAGGGTTGGGGGTAGAGACGCTCAACATGAATGGGTACACGAAAAAAACATGAAAAGAAAAAAAAAAAAAAAAAATATGACAGTTGTGAAACAAGACTTCTTCTTCTTCCTGTACTATGTCAACCCCCATCCCTCGATATTGGCGAACACTCTGGCAAAAACCTACCTATCCTGGGCTGCTCTGAACAGGTCATACACCGTCCTCATTCTGGTCCACTCTCTAATGTTGCGCAGCCAGGACATCTGCTTTCTGCCGACTCTCCATCTTCCCTTATTCTTGCTCTATAATATAAGAAACAAGACTAGCCACAGTTAATTTCCTTCATAAAGGAGAAAACAAGTAGGTACATAGATACAATTACGGACTTTTGGCGGAAGTTGGAGACCTTGTCCAATAATAGTTAAGAAAAAGGCTAAGGACGAAGTAATATCACTTAACCCGACATAAATAATGGTATAACATTAATTCCGTGATTGTGAGTTCAAGAGTATTCGTATTATTTGCATATAATTATTATTACTATGCGCGATGCATTCATAAGATGCAAAGTACAAGTTTGTTTTCTTAAGAATAGATACAGAACAACAATAATATTATTATCATTGTATTTCTTGTAGTAAGAAACAATTCGTATTCGTTGTTCTTCTAACTAAAGATAAAATAAAAAGGCGGTTGTGCACTGTGAAACTTATGCCGATGACAAAAAAGTACCTAAGCAGAAAATATTAAATGTAGTGTCTGTTATTCTGACGTTACGTTGTAGAAAGTTCAATCGGAATTGGAACTATTAACTACAGGTAAAAATGTATTTTTTATATAGTTTTGTTTTTTTTTGTTTGTCATATATTTTGATAAGCTAAATCTGCTTAAGACAATATTTGTGAATTTGTTTTATTATTTTTATTCATTCATTATTTACTGTAAATTGACTACAAGATATTTTACATATTAATATATTTAAATTAAATACAATCAATACTTTTACAAAGGGCGAGTTTATTAACTAACCCAGCGCATGAAACTTTCACAAAAACCTTTAAGGAAGGAAAAAAGGAGGTACGAGGAAGAAGAAAAGGTAGGAAAAGGGACGAGGAAACAAATCATTGACCACACGCTTGGAAGCGTAGGGAGCAACCTTGTTCTGGAAGGCAAATTATTCGAACAGCAAGCACCATGGATATTCTTTTCCAAACTAAAACGCAGGTGTTAATAAGAATTACCTACACAGTTCTAGATATTTATTCTATTCTATTCTATTCTATTTTTCTCAAGGCCATCCACTCGTTTGCGAGTGATATAATTTATTAAATAAATTTTACAGAAACCTTGTTTATTGCTGCTCTATTGCGATATCTTTCAGATACCCTCAAACTATTAGAAATATTACTAAAATTCAATCACACTTTGCACAGTGGCACATGTAAGGATTTGCAAGTATTTTTTATATCCGGAGAAATGAACTTTATGTGTGCGATTTGTATCTGGCACATGTATCATTTTACGAAATATTTTAAAATAATATTTTTGCTTTATCAATATAATATAGTCTCTATAGCGATTTTACATATATACCTACATACTATTTCATAAAATAATTTTGTTGTACATGGATTAAAATGTTTAGGATTTAGACAATGCACCCAAGTTTATATTTATTTCTTTCTTAATGTATTAAATTAGATAAGGAGGTACAATTCAAATAAAATAACAACTATTGCCCATATTTATTATTCACTGGGTGTACTTAATCATGTTATGATAAAACATAACGGTTCGACGTCGTCAATAGGTGTTCCTTTTTCAAGTATATTTATGTCATGGAACTTCTATGTGTCTGTATTTTTCTGTTATGTTTTACTATTGTCTTGATTGTTTACGTACAATGAGAGCGAAAATGTTTTTTTACTGTAATGCTGTTCATTGTTTCATTTATACAGTTAATAAATAAATATAAAAAAATACCTATATTACAAAAATATATTAGATAGGTATAACAACCAAAAATTTATTGAATATGGATCACATATTGATCCCGTGGAGCACCCGGTAAAGAATTGGTCTCCCACTCTTCTGCGTAAGTTTTCGAGTGTCCTGTAAAAGGCAGGTGTTCGAAAAAAATAAGACATTTTACATCTTTAATTCAGCGTTGAGGTTTGCCACCCATCCTGTATGTCTTGATTTTATACTGGCACAAAGAGGACAGTTTGTATGTTTCTTACATACAGCTGATCTGCTGGCTACCCCACTTGTGGGATATGCCGTGATGGTATAGTAGTAGTAGTAGTATCACATATTGTAAGGTCATCTAAAAATTCCATTATATATTCACCGAAAAGAATAATTTATATTATTTAATTTTCCATAAACGGACGGTCACGTGTTGAGCACGTTGAACAGGAGAGCATGCATGAGAAATTGTATGACAGTGACGGAAGCGAAAGATGTATGCAAGGATAGAAGGAAGTGGCGCTCGATCCTTTCTGCCTACCCCGCGAGGGAAGCGGCGTGATGGTATGTATGTATGGATGTCCATAAACATAAATTTTAACTATTTACTATAAAATCTATTAATCAAACATCAACAACGACTGCAGCTCTACAACCCTTGGCGGGTCCTAGACTCTTATTTCAGAAAGACCGCAAATAATCCCCTAAATGATCTATGGTGTACCTTCATTCTCGTGCAGATTGCTCTACCAGTATTTTTTTTAAAGGTCAATAGCATATTTCAGGATGTTATTTCAGAATCGTACATACGTAAAATAAGCTTCGATAAATAAAGTTTTAGAAAGTAAAACACGAAAGCTTTTTGAGAAGTAAGTTTGTCTGTGAATAATAATAATAACAACATGAAATAGTTCATGCGGAAGCCATTGAGACTTTCAGAATTCTGCTTTGTGCTTAATTTAGTCGAAGACTGCTCAAAGGAAACATTCCTAAAAATGTATTATGTACGAAACATATCTAGACAAATATAAGATATATATTTTTTTATAAATCAGATGTTTAAAACGTTTCTTTAAGTCCCCGGTAAGAAAGAGATCTATAGGTACATACATACCTACATACCATCACGCCGCTTGCTTCGCGGGGTAGGCAGAAAGGATCGAGCGCCACTTCCTTCTATCCTTGCATACATCTTTCACTTCCATTACTATCATAAAATTCCTCATCCATGTTCTCCTGTTAAATGTATCCTGTAGCATTTGCTTTAGATGATCTTGCCAATTGATCCTCGGCCGTCCACGTCTCCGAGTATCATTCCTCTCAGCCAAATATATCTTCTTAGTCGTTCTGTCTTCATTTATTTCTTCAACATGCCTAAACCATCGTAACTTATTTACATTCATCTTTGTAACTACATACACCAACTTTCATTCATAATTCATTCGGGATGATATTTCAGATGTTTTATTCGCAATGTTTTCAAACACTAAACTTGTCTTTTATAGAACACTCGAAATCTTAAAGTTGAGATGCGAAATATTTCAAAAATAATGATAAAGGTTAACAGTGGCTAAATATGCATGTAAACATTTGTGAAAATTGAGTAGAATATAAATCAAATATTTTTATTAAAAATTGTTATTTGAAGCATATTTCACTTATCAATATTTTTATTGTTTTCATTCGATATTCAAATTTTATTATTCTCACAGTTGCATTGGTGTAACGGATCCTTAAACCAATAGAAGATATAAATAATTTTATAAGATTTAAATTTTTCTTTAAGATAAATCACTAAGACCATTTATCTAAGTGTTTCTTTCAAATGGTTTCAAATTTATCACTTTTCACTGCACTTTGCGATAAATTGCATTATACTTCTCTGTAAGACACAGTCCAGGGAGGATAATGTAGGATTGAAATAATAGGTAACTACTGATGCTATTTTTCACAAGTGTACTAATACTAATAAAAGGTATTGATGCTACTTTTCACACCTAGATTTTATTCACAAAAATCTCATGTGTAGAATAACAGAAGCAAAGCAGAAGAGAATGCGTTAAAACTTGTGGAAACATCAAATATACATATACAACGGAAGGATGCAGAAGGCAGTGGGTTACCTTAGAAGTAGCTGGTTAAATCAAATGCCAATCACGTATGCTGAAAGACAATTTGATTGGAGTGAATGAATAAGAATCTCTAGATTTATTGGAATATTATAGGCGATCCACGTAGCACCTACTAGAGAATCCTCATTTTCCAGTGACAATTTGCACAATGCGATATAATTATTTTTAAATGAAATCCTGCAAATTAAAATTAATGGGAAATGTTGAAGGACGACATGGTCCTGGCAGAATACACTGGACTGGAGTAGGGCGTGTGGAAGAACTCTTTTGACTGGCACAGGACAGAGGGGCCTTTGTAAAGGGAAATCCGATGAGCCAGGAAGAGAAAAGAATAAAAGCTATATTGCTAATGACACAATTATTAATAAAAATGGGAAAAATATTCCATTTGCTTCTCAATACTTCTCTTGTGGAAAGAAAGTGAAACTTTTATTATTATTATTATTTGGATGATTTGTAAAGCGCCGTTTTGTGAAAAAAATCCACCTCAAGGGCGCTCTTTGCTAACTAAGGTTGTGCTCGAATTATTCCGTGAGATTTCTTGAATAGATAAGTTTTCAGTTGGTTCTTGAAACGAGTTTTATTTTCATAAAGACGTTTTGGTGTACAAGAAAGTGGTACATTCCGTCAAAAACTTATGTCTCAAAAGAACATTAATTTTAAGTTATTCAATGTACAGAAGGCGAGTTTATCGCTAACTGATATTTTTTTAGATATTTAAATAAACATTCATTCATCCACACCATGGCGGGGAAGCTAGAAGTCTTACTGCATGTAATAACATGCGTTGTCTTCTCCGTGCCACTGAAAATTAAATAATTCAGGATGGGTAACTAAATTGTTAAAGTTAAATGTGTTAGTCTTGATATTTTCAATCCAAAAGCAAAATCACCATGTATGTTGTTAATATTTCCAGAACCTGTTGTAAATAACTGTTATTTTCATCACCACCCCTGTCTAGTAGGACAAAGTATTCTCGTTTTCCAGTAATATACGACTTCCACTAATATAGGTATAAGGTAATATAAAGGCAGCGATTTCTTCGCGTACAGTGATTTAATGATCTTACTCTGCAATTGACGTTTCAGAAAGCTAACAGTAGTAGTAAATGTGGTACCCAGCGGATAGTCGATGAGAAGATAATATAATATATATCTACCTACCTTTATTATCGCAGGGGTGAAGTAAAAGTACCTGTTTGTACTGCACATACAGTCCCGTTATAAATAATTATTTTATTCATTTTATAAAACACATTATAAATATTAGTTTCATCATCTTTATAACACAATATAAAGATAATATTTAAATTAAATCAAACACTATTTAATTCCACTATGAGATTGTTTAATCATTAGAACGTTTTCAACTACAATGTAGTCATCATCAGTAATAATACAATACTGGTAGAAAACGTTCTAATAATTGAAACAATCTTATAGTGAAATGAAACAGTGCTTGATTTAATTTAAATATTATATTTTATAATGCATTTCCACAAAGTTACCTACACGTCTTGAAAATAAAGAATATTTTCAATATAAAGATTTGTTTCATTATCAATAATTTCATAATTGCAATGTGTGTTCCTTTTGGAAACACAATGAATACATTTTTTCGTTAAGAAACCCGTTTTTAGCAATATGAATTTTGGTCAAATTACTATCTATTACACCATACATAGACAGGAACTTCTGATAATTTATGTTATGAATTTTTTGACACAATTACTTACTTACTTACTTCCGATGGCTTGTAGGACCTTTGCCTCCGAAACAATAAATCTCCAAGCCTTTCTACCGTAAGCAATGGACTGCCAGTCGTCTTTAGATCTCGGTTGATGTTATCTAACAATCTATGTCTTGGTCTACCTAACGGTATCCTGCCCTCGGGTATACCTTGCAGAGTACCTTCAGTCACCCTTTCTTCTCCGGATCTGACGACGTAGTTTGACACAATTGGATGTCGAAAACTGGATTTTACTTACAAGAAGTGTAGATGTCAATCATATTTTGCAATGCGGTGGTTGAATTATAATTAGTTAACATATTCTGTAATTGGCTGTTTTATCTTGTTAATATAGGTAACAAAAAAATAATAATGACAAATGTACTGCCTACTACCATGATTTCAGGTACAATAAAACTATGAGAATGATTGTAATAAATCATCTGCCAAGTGTACTTTGAGTATGTTAATAATAGGAATTACACTTTTACTCTTGATTTAATAATTTAGTCCGGGATAAGGAGTACTCTCATAAGGTATAGAACCTTCTTTCTTTCATATTATATCAACATTCATTCATTGGATTTTCCTTTCAGATTTCAGGTTTCAGGACTTAATCATAATATTACATCAAATAATTTAATTTTGAAACTGAAATTGATTTGTTTTTCTAGTTCAGATTTGAGTAGGTATAGTCTGTGGAATAAATTTAATGTAGGGCTTCCTTGTGTTTAATCTAGAACTCATTTATTACTTACATACCAGATTTTCACTCTTTTCCTGTGAAAGACAAGTATAACTAAAACATCAGGTGTTAAATATATTTTTGTTGGCACAGAAAAGACGGTTTGCATGTTAATAACATGCCGTTAGTCTGCTGGCTACTTGCACTGAGAAAAATACACACAACGAATCATTGGTACGTACTATCAGATTAGGACCAGAAATAGTTCAAACGATTCATTAGTACGAATCTATAATATTAATCTATCGCAAACAAATTGTTGGTAAATTTACCAACAATTTGTTTGAGAAAAGTTAATATTATATATTTGTACTAATGAATCGTTTGTACTATCTCTGGTCCTAATCTGATAGTACGTACCAATGATTCGTTGTGAAATTTCGATAGTGTTTTTCTCAGTGTGTGTGAAATGCCGTTATGGGATATTAATAGTAGTAGATAATTTACAAACACCTGCCTATTACAGGACACACGAAAACTTGCAAATAAAAGAAAGATCCCTGTTTATTACCAAGGACTCCACGGGGTTGTTTAAATTTGCTATGTTAAAAAGAAATAAAAATAAAATTGTTTTTCATTCTTCAGCAAAACAAAATCTTCGGATAATCATGAAACAATTCCAAGAACAACTTCAAGACAATAATTTTATTATATTATAGAATTCTGTTTCTGATCTAAGAAGATTTAACAACGTATTGTTAAGGTAATGAAAAGACAAAAAAGTCTGAGATGATACTATGTCCATATTCAACTGTCCAGCTCCATATCAACAATTCAAGTAAATAAATAAATGAATGTGTGAATTGTCTATACATGTTGTGTTAATTGTCAATACATGTTGTGTTAATTGTCTATACATGTTGTGTTAATTGTCTATACCTACATGTTGTATTAATTGTCTATACATGTTGTGTTAATTGTCTATACATGTTGTGTTAATTGTCTATACATGTTGTGTGAATTGTCTATACATGTTGTGTTAATTGTCTATACATGTTGTGTTAATTGTCTATACATGTTGTGTTAATTGTCTATACATATTGTGTGAATTGTCTATACATGTTGTGTGAATTGTCTATACATGTTGTGTTAATTGTCTATACATGTTGTGTTAATTGTCTATACATGTTGTGCTAATTGAAAATGACAACGCATGTCGAAACTTAGTTCACTAACCCATAAAGTAAACAGTAAAATTTCCTATTTTTATTTGTTATCAGTAGATATACTGGTAGAAATTAACAAAACTCATAGGTACCTACCTACCTACAAAAAAAGTGCTCTGTTTTTATTAATCACTATTTTATTTTTTTGTAATTTATTTATTAATAGCCAACAAATGAGTGACATGACAGTTGTAACCTTTGCGTCACTCAAAGTTCACGATACACAAAACAGTTTCACAATGATACATACATGCAAACAAACAATAATTATCAAAAAAAAACGAAGATTTGTTTTTATTTGTAATTGTAAAAATAGAATAAAAAAAAAAAAAAATTTCAATATTCAACACTAAAACCTTATACATAAATCAATAAAAAACATACTTTTTTAATTTTTTTCTAGATACAAGTGTTTTTGTTTTCTTGTTGTTAGTCCCAATACTGTAGATACTATTATTGAATATGTAGGTACAAGAAATGTTTCCATCAATTAAGAAATTATGAAAATATTCTTAGTTACAAATCTACTCTCTCTCTTTGAACTAATCGATTGGAAAAACTATTCAAGCAATTTGCGCTATTTAATCGTCAAATAACTCAATTGAAACGAAATAAAGTAATAAAAATTCTCAATAATTAAGTGGGTGAGTAAAAATTTATCACAAAGTAGAAGTGTTCAGATTTACACTCTGTACAAAGGAAGTAAGGCGATATCAAGTAGTAAGTAGGTACTCGAAGTAGATATTTGTAAGGAGAGTGTTGAAATATTCAGGGTGTTCCGGTAACAAAATAGCTGAGAATTCCTTGGATACCTCATATTATAACAGTCAGTGTAGTAGTAACAAATGGTTTATAAATCACTACCTCATTCTATCTGTATCCATATACTTATTATTGTGTGTCGCAGAGAAATGAGTGAATTGGAAATTAGATCAAATCGCTATAGTGAAAAATTAACTGTGCTTATAAATATTGATATTTGTAATCATAAATTGTTACTCAGTGAATGAACAAAGTTAACATTAGAATAATCAAAAACTACCTATCAACTTTATGTTTCTTTTTTAAATATCAGTTAAAGAACCTATTTCTTTTTTTATAAAACTTTATTAAGTAAATTTATTCACTGTGTCGCTATTTAGGTGGAAGAATATTCCATCATCAAATTCAAAAACACATGGTATATCATGACTGTATTGTTTTTTATTTAGAGAGACGTTTGAGGATTGGCAATGTCTTTGTAAGACTAAAGATGTCTCTCTCAATAAAGTAAAATAAACATTTGTTTTTTAATTTAATCAGGTAAATTATATACCTATATTTCAATGACTATTGCTGTATTCTGAAAGTAATAAGGCATGGTAAAAAAAAGCTTTTAATATATAAAAAATGATATTTCATCTTTTGGCTAAAACAGTTAAAGAATTTGATTACACGTGTGGCATAGGATCGAATGTATACAAGTCCAAAATTGTTATTTTTCTTTCACAAAGTGTGCATAAATATTATTAAGTTTCCAGTTCTATAAAACAGCATTTGCCAGAATATGTAGTTTAATCTGATGAAATTTATATGAAAAATATTTTAAGTTTGCATTGACAAGTGTCAATATTCATTTAGTTTTTGAGATCTGTTGATACTTTACTACAAATAAATATTAACGATTTCGATTCCAAGCACATCAAATCATTTATTTACATTCTTTAGGTAAATTATTCCAGAGATTATGCATTGCGTCGGTGTATAGGAAGTGGAATTCCATAACAAAATTAAAAACATAATTATGTTTTTATCTACCATATTATGTCTCTCTTGACAATAAAAAATTAAAATAACCTGAAACCCATCACTCCTAAACCCCCACCCCCTTTTTGCCCCTTTTCCTTTCCTTTTATGCATGTATGTTTGTATCTTTTTTTTCTCAGTCTCTCCCTTTTTATATATATATATGTGTATGTATGTTTATATGTATGTTCACTTTGAGAATATTTTTTTTTCTCTCTTTTTTTTCCAAATTGCTTTAGATTATTGATTTTATTTTTATCATTTGTTTTTTTTTTAAGTTAATACTTTTGGGTTAGTTGGAAGAGATCGCGCCTTTGCGGTAAACTCGCCCTCTGTATATTGATTGTATTTAATTTGAATGTATACCTTTTATGTAATTGTTTCAATCAATGTACAGTAAAGAATGAATAAATATATAAATAAATAAAAAAATAAGTAGAAGAAAAAGAAAGTTTTTATTTCGTCATCCCAGAGAATTGTTATTTTTGTGTCTTCTTAGAAATTTGATATTATCTCGATTTTCATAATCTTCCTGCGACTTCTATACATTAACCTATCTCTTTCTCTATAACATCTACCTATTCTTCACAGTTCTTCTAAGTAGTGCAACATTGAGTTAAGCAGGACAAATGAATTCAGATTGTTACAGATCGTTCTATTATCATTCTAAATAAAACATTTTTTTTATAGTAGGTATTGGTGTACAAGTAGTAGGATTCCATAATATTGTATAAACAGAGACAAGCGTTTCGTTTGAACAAGGATTGATAATAACCTAAAAAGTCGAAGACGTCTCTATCATGCTATTTAATCTATCTATAGTAGAATAAAAGGTCAATTTCTATTATAGGTTATCCAATAGTATCCAGTTAGAAAATATATATTGATGATCATAATTTTACGATTTTTTTATTATCCTTCACTGTGTACCGTAACAAGATATCACAGAAGCTATAATGGGGGGCGAGGGTGTGCATCTTGTCCAGTGATTGTAATTTAATGTAAATGCATAATTATGCCATGAAATTCGACTATGTACAGGAATAAATCATTACAAATACAAATTATATTATAAATACATTTTGTACCCCTCCCCCATCTGTATGCCCTCTGATATCTTGTATGCCCTATGATATCTTGTAACGGTGTACAGTGAAATATAATAAAAATAAATACAACAATGATGATCAATAATATCTAACTGGATACTATTGGATAACCTATAGTAGAAATTGACCGATTAAATCGCTTATTTCAATTAATGCAGCCTTCAGCTCTGTTTAAATATTCAAAATTCTTTGAAGAATGAAGAAGAAATCAATAGAGAGCCGTCTTATTGAGGAAATTCATCCATTTCTCAAGGTTCATTCCAGAAAGCAGGTGTATTATGTACATCACCACTACAACGCTTCCTTTTCGGGATAGACAGAGAGGATCAAGCGGTACTTACCTACACCTATTTTTGGATTAATTATTTTTCGCTACAGTCATTGTTATACATACATCATGTAGGTTTGGACATCAAATGGATCAGCCAATAGTTATCGAATCCAATAGTAAAAAATACACTTACTTAAATAGATTGACTTAAGATTTCAAATAGCACTCTATCATTATCGACAAGCCATCTATCGATACATTGTGTAAGATATCAAATATTTGACAAGCAAATATTTGATGTAGGTTGTTTTGGCCTTTTATTAACCAGACTTATGGAATGCTAGATAAATTGTAATTTAATATTAATTATTAAATTAATCAATTATGTTTTTGTAGTAATAGCTCCGTGATAGCAAAATTAATAAACAAACTATTAATTATTTAATTTTAGTTTATTAGTGTTTTTGAATTTGATTATGAAATAATACTGTTACTGATTGACACAATATGGGATGATAAAATTAATTTTAATCAAAATCAAAATATTATAATGAAATAGTATCGCCCTGTTGAGTCTCTGGTTTAAATTGGTTTTACACTCTTTTCTATTGGTTATAAAATATACTGTAAAAAAACAGATGTTCATGAAACCTTCCATATATTCCATATTTTTAACTTTTTTATGTTAACTTAAAATAACAAAATTTTAATACAGTGTTTTTAGTTTCAATAGTTTTATAACGATAATTGTTTTTGAGTGTTAAATTACTTTCAAATTAATTAAAAATTACAAATTTAAAACAATTTATGAACTAGTGGATAAAATTTGTGACAAATAATAAGACCAACAATAATTAGAACTCACATAATTGTTTCATATTTCAAATTTGTGACAATAAGAAATGCATTTTTAAAATAAAATTTATAAAATATATTAAAATTTGATCATAACAATAAATAAATTAAAAAAAAACTGAAAATGCGGCCTTGCGGTGGCTTGTACTACAAAACGGCGCTCAATAAATTGTCCAGATTTTTTTTTTTTTAAAAAGATATATTTGGGTTTTTGTTATAAACCCAAATACAACCTTATACACCTTTCACAGTAAGCTAAAAGCATGTGTCGTGAAAGGGGAGTTTGCCGGCACCTGGGATCGAACCCCGGACCCCTAGTTCATAAGATTATTGTTATTAAAATAAATAAATAAATAAATAAAATATTGTTTTTTATGTATGTTTTCACATTATTTTCTTTCTTCGTGTTTTTGTTAAATAAAGTAGGTACCTTAACTTTCTGTTTATCAGTTGATAAGAAGGGGATCTTGGTTGGTTTGCTCATTGTTGTTATTAATAGGTACACGAATAAAACAAGAAATGTCCATGTATCCTGCTAATGAGAAAACTCAAATTTAAAATAATATGATAATGTCATTATGGTGACAAAAGTATAGTTTGATAATGTCATTATTTTATGGAGACATTGTTTGTTTTTACGCAGTTTTGAATACTTTTCTGAACAAATAATATGACCAGGAAAACGTTGCCATCAAAAAACCATTTTCTTAAAAAAAAATGTGACATTCCCTGTTTTGTTCGTGTACCTACCCTTCAATTAATTGTTTAATTTATTGTTATATCTGTATGGTTCATAAGAAAATTAAATATAAAACAACTCGATTCTAGAATTCAGCGATGAAGCAAGCGACACATTTTCAATCTTTTTTTTTTCACTTGTAGGGTATTCTGTGATTATCAAAATATTGCACATCCTTATACTAGGCGCACAATTTTCCTATGTTATTTACGGCAATAATTATGTTTTCAAAATTAAATTGTACTAATTTTCAATAATATCGATAAGTGTGTGATTGTACATAGGTAAATTATTTCAGTGTTTGATTTCTCTAAGCGCCATTTAGGGGTGGGGGATGATTGATATTTACTACCTATCTACCCTATTAAATATTTGATGTCATATCACAATATTATATTAATGTTATTACAATATATTACCTATAATATGAATAACTACCCCTACAGCAGTGGTGTGTCAAAAAATTTTAAACTGGGTAGGCCCAACATCAACATAAAGCTTTATGCATAGGTATAAGTTGAAAACAAAGATTCCTTTTCATTTAAATTGTTGGATAACAAAATCAAAAAACAATAAATTAAAAAAATTTAGCTGAATATTTTAAACGATGCTTAATTTCGGTAATAGAATGGAAGCCGGTTTGTTCTTCACATAGGTACCGTTGAAATATAAAGATAAGTCATGCTAAATTTTTTTATACAACTTTGCATATAAATAGAATTATAAACCTCTATCGATAGTGATTATTTTATAAAGCAAGAGAGCGCCTTACACTTCAGGAACACGAGCTAGACAAAAAATTATCCTCATAAGAAACAATGCGTGCAGTGAAACAAGTGATGTAGCACAGCTCGATTGCATGTCATGGAGTTCTTTTGATGTTTCTGACGACATCATATCGTCGAATTCACTTGCACACTGCGAGCAAATTTCATAATAATTCAATTGATAACTGCAAGGAAACATTATTTACATATTTATTCTTTACTGTACATTGACTACAAGCAAATTCACACAAAAATACATTTAAAACAAATACAATCAATATACAGAGGGTGAGTTTATCGCAGAGGCACGATTTCTTCCAACAAGCCCAATTTCATATAGCTTTCGCATAAAGAAAATCTTATATAAAAAAACTTATTTAATACATCCACTGTGACTTTATTGGTCGTGAGCCGGCTTTCATGATCTTCCGTTTTCATCCTCAGGCTAGAGTTAAGTAAAGGAATTAAATATTGCTGACAAAAATATAATAGGTATAATATGTTATTGGATAGCAATATAATTAGGACATGAACTGTGGCACATACGTAGAACTAAAGAGACTGGCTGAAAAATAGGGAGGAATGGAGAAGAAATCCAAATTCTTTCCAGACCAATATAATGAATTGCAACTCACTATTAATACACAAGGAACTGTATGTTTTTTTATGATGCAAGGAATTGTTTTTTTTTTAAGCTTGGAAATCACAGTTAAATTCCTGTTTTTTGGTATGTGTGGAAGACACGCCACTTCCCTTCATATTAGGAATAGATTACGATACAAATACATCTCTCCCTCCCTCTCTCTCTCTATTTCTCTCTCTTTGTGTGCTGATATCAACTAGGCTACATTATTCTAATGAAAGATGAATACGAAAGCAGTGGTCTCGATCACATTTATAAAAAGTTATTTTTTGAGGATAATTTTTTTGTGATAGATTTTGAAAAACTCTAACTTTTTTTCACTATGACTGATTTTATGAAGAGGACACTTATTAAATACGTATTACTTCGAGATAAATAATACACTCGTTTCTACCCTGTGTTTCCAATAAAAAAATAATTCGAGTGAACATTTTGCGAATAGAGAAAGTTTGTTTCTAGCGCTTTTTTTTAATGGGACGTCAAATAATGAATTTTTACAACAATATTATTATGATGAACTGCGTTATGGTTTCACTTGAAAAAATGACATACATATAAATATGGATTGAACAATGTAATATAATTAAATATTTAATAGGACCCTGTGAAGTCACAGGCAAAAAAATGGCCCCACTCTTTTCTCTAAGATTTCGAGTGTCCTGTAATCGGCAGGTGTTCGAAAAACCTCACATTTAAGACAACTAATATCTTGGTAAAACCAATTTAGCGATGAGGCATGCCAACTATCTTGAATGCCTATTTTTTTTATTTATAAAATAATCGGAGATCTATTCTTCTAAAATAAAAAATTCAAATTCGTTGAATTCGTCAAATAAGCATATACAATCGGATCAGTTCAAATATCAATAATATGCCAATAAAACGAGCACATAAGGTTGTTTGGTGGGTGGAGATGCATCAGCCGGGGGCTAAAGGAGTGGTTGCTTGATACGGGTAGAGAGGAAGCAAAGAAGAGGCTATTAATTCTACATGTTGTATAATTTCTTTGTGCGATTTCAGGGTGGATTGGTTGTTACGGTACTTTCTTGATATTTTTTAGCGGCTCGCCTCGATACAGGCACTCGCCTAGTGAGGTTGCTGCGGTTTATGACTGCATAGTCATGATTAACTTGCTTGTTCCGGCGCGCACGCACAGTCACATTGTCTGTTTTGGCTGCCTTTTATGCATGTTGGATTGGTGTTTTGATGGAAAAAATAAAAAAAAGATAATTCCACTTTGCCACCTCACTAGGCAAAGAACAAATTTAGACATCATAATAAACAGATTAGATACACACACCAATAGACTATAGAGGTCAGAAAATATTTATGTATAGATCACTAGCAATATTATTATAGAGAGAAATTGAAACGTCTATTCGAAAGAGAATTATTAAGCCTATAAAAGGTTTTGGTTCCCTGAAAATCACATGAGACGCGTTATAATTAGTCAGTCAATATTATGTTGGTACATATATTGAGATTTGATTTCTCAGACTAATAATAAATTGTTTGGAATACATTAGAGTGATAGGAAACGATCAAACAAACATACAAACATACCTACAGTAAATAATATTATTAATTTATTAGTAAATCGATGGAGCTTAGAAAGCACAACACAATCATATGACGACGCCCAATAGCTTTGATAAGGCATTTAACTAAATGACAAGGCAATTAGTTTACAAGTGTTCTATAAAAAGCAAATGTTTGAAAAAATATAGAAATTTATTAATACCTACATTTTATTATTGTGTCATGGTCACTCTTAATTGTATGTATACCTTTTATATAATTGTTTTTAATCAATGTACAGTAAAGAATGAATAAATAAAACATTAATGTTGTTGACCGAAGGTAGGTACTTGCTGGAAGTCCATTTCAAGATAATTGAAAAAAACACAATATGTAGTTAACTTCCAAATGACTTTATTAACTTCGCGTACTAGTATTCGGAGACTCTCGTCTCCATCATCAGGCGATTAGTAAAGAAGAACTTTTTTACTAATCGCCTGATGATGGAGACGAGAGTCTCCGAATACTAGTACGCGAAGTTAATAAAGTCATTTGGAAGTTAACTACATATTGTGTATTTTTCAATGAATAAATAAATAAAAATAAATTGTATCTGGAAGCTTATTGTACAGTCTAACACTCAAACATATTTTGCATGTTCTTAAAATACTGGTAATTATATAAAACAATAAATAAATAAACTACAGACACCTATTTTTTTTGACAGACAAGTCCAGACACACATTGTATACATTTGATTAAAAATGTTATGATAATTATATTATTTTCTTGATTGCTATTCTTTCTACATGCGGTAACACACATAATCATAGTAGATATTATAAGTTGATCTAACTATAAAAGTTTTGTTAGAGAAGTTAGTTTGACACTTCTGTGATGAATGATGTTACAATCCTATGTTAATAATATTACTGCTTGCAAGAGTAAAACTAAAAAAGTTACATACATAGGTACATACATACATACATGCATCACGCCGCTACCCTCGCGGGGTAGGCAGAAAGGATCGAGCGTCACTTCCTTCTATACTTGCATACATCTTTCGCTTTCGTCACTGTCATACAATTCCTCATGCGTGCTCTCCTGTTCAATGTGATCAACTCGTGACTGTCCTGTAGGATTTGATTTAAATGATCTTGCCATTTGATCCTCGGAAAGCCACATCTCTGAGCACCATTCCTCTCAGAAAAATATAATATTTTTTTGGTCTTTCTGTCCTCATTTATTCTTTCCGCATGCCCAAACCATCTAAAAAGCTCGAGTTATGAGGTGGTATGGCCAGAAGACGCTCACGTAAGCCAAGACTCGAAAGATAATTTACTTTAAAATGATATTTTTTTGTTATTACAGGGAAACATAATTCAAATAAATTCTGCTCAAAATAAGTATGTATTATAATTATGATGATTAATATAAGTAATAGATCCACTGGCTACCCCACTTATGGGATGTGCTTTGTGCCATAAAGGGATAGGCAGAGATAAAGTATATGAAATTAATAGATTCATTAGAACGCTGGGTGTCTCCTTCATCAAGTAACAAGGAAGCTTCTTTGAAAGAGTCTCTGTAGTTTTGGTTTGTTAGGTTGGTATGTATTTGATTGGATTGGGCTTAAAGCTCGCACGCAATTCTTAGATTAAGCTCTTTGTTGTTAAAGCACTACTACTTGTATCATAATGTGTAATCACTCTTTGGAGCTTTTATGGTTATGATACTTACAATGTTATATATTTTATAATCAGAAAGCTTTTATAAATAAATACCTGTATTAAAATGGGTAGATCCTAATTGAGATATACATATTATTGAAAAAGTTAACCAAACATAAAAATCCAATGGAATTAAGTTTGCAACTTTCAGTTCAGCGATTAGATGCATATGCTTATTCAACAATAATTTATTATTATTGTCTGTGATACAAAGAAAGTGACCTGTTTGTGTAAGGTTGGCTGGAAGAAATAGTTCATAAGATAAACTAAATATAACATATTATAGCTTAATATTATGCAATGTACATTAAGGCTGTGCTGGTTTACTAATTGTAATTGATTTGTCTGTGTATTGTTATTTATGTTATAACTGTTTGTTTGTAAAAGAAAACAAAATACAAATAAATAAATATAAAAATCTTTATCTTATACTAGCTGACCCGGCAAACGTTGATTTGCCATATAGGTACCTACATTATTTCTAGATTTCTAGATATTTGGCTGAGAGGAATGGTGCTCGGAGACGCGGACGTCCGAGGATTAAATGGCAAGATCATTTAAATCAAATCCTACAGGACGGTCACGTGTTGAGCACATTGAACAGGAGAGCATGCATGAGGAATTGTGTGACAGTGACGGAAGCGAAAGATGTATGCAAGGATAGAAGGAAGTGGCGCTCGATCCTTTCTGCCTACCCCGCGATGGAAGCGGTGTGATGGTATATATGTATGTATGTATGTATTTCTAGATTACTTATATCGCTATTTAAAAATATGGGTTGATTGTAGAAAGATGAAAATTTAGGGCTGTATGTATTTTTAAATACCTCACCATAAAAAAAAATTGTCCAAAAAATAAAATAAAATAAATCGGGGTGTACCACCCTTAAGTTTAAGGGGTATGAAAAATAGATGTTGGCCCATTTTTAGACCTACCCGATAAGCACACAAAATTTCATCAAAATCGGTCCAGTGTTATTTCGGAGGAGTATGATAACAAACACCGTGACACGAGAATTGTACATGTATGTCAGATTTATTTACTAACATGATGACTGGTGTGGCACAAAGGAAACTCTCTTGCTGTCGAATCACTAAACCCTGTTTATATAAAAATATTGTTTTGTTTACTATGTAGTTTATCTTTCCTGTACAATACAATTATTGCAGACCAAAATACACACATACTTAATAAAATCAATACAATATTCATTAGGGGAGATTCACTATGTATGTTCTGAAATGATGGTTATTAAAAAAAACTACTTGTAGTATTATTTTTTTAATTAATTTAGGTAGACATTTAAGTCCACAATATGGGTTTATTTTAATCCTCCACTAATTAATATGGAGAAACCAGACAACCAAATAGGCACAATAATATTAATAAAATGAATTATTCCACTCATTTATGAACACATTAGGCTATTATTATGTTAAATAGACTTTTAATAATTAATAAATTGAAATGAGTCTAATTATTATTGATACAATCAGGTTTAAAAAACTAGGTTTTATTTGCTCACTATTGTAGTTGTGAATTATTTATTCAATTTATTTATTTTTCGCAAGGAACATGCAGTAAACACAGTAAATATAACAAAAAACAATATAGCATACAATACCCATAGACCACAAAAGTTTCCCCATATTACCTCCGTATAAAAATTCAAAGTAACTAATACAAAACAGTGACAAAAAATCCAACAATAAAAGCAAGGATTTAAACCATTCTATTTTTTAGGGCTTATACCATTTCAGATAATTTTTTCAAATTTTCACATCGATACTATACTACACCCTCACTCCGTGTCGCAAGTGGGGAAGGCAGAGAGAACGGAACGCCAAATAGATCCATCTTTACACACTTCCTCCACATTTATACTTTACTCCAATTTCTCATCTATGAACGTCGGTTCCACGTACTCAACATACGGCTGTTCTTAAGAATGTGATCCACATGTTTCTCGGACGCTCGCGCTTCCTCGAACCTTTTCTTTCAGACACTGTGTCCACAACACTACTATACTACTATACTATACTATACCCTCACGCCGTGTCCCAAGTGGGGTAGGCAGAGAGAACGGAACGCCAAACAGATCTATCTTTACACACTTCCTTCGCTTCCTCCACATTCATACAGTTCCTCATACACGCACGTCGGTTCCTCTTACTCAACACGCGGCCGTCCTTGAGAATTTGATCCACGTGATCAAGCCACGTGGTTCTCGGACGCCCGCGTTTCCTCACACCCTTTCTTTCAGATAAGTATATCCTCTTTGTCATTCTTTCCTCTTTCATTCGTTCCACATGACCAAACCATCTCAATTTATTTACACGCATTCTGTCCACAACAGTCTTCTTGCATCCGCTCATTCTTCTAATATCCTCATTCTTCACTCTATCACGCAGCGTTTTACCAACCATTCTTCTCAACGATCGCATCTCTACTGCATTTATTCCACTTTCGTCCTTCTTCAACCACGTCCATGTCTCGCTTGCATACGTAAGTGACGGTACCAGAATGGTATTGTGCACCAGCATTTTAGCCATGTTCGACACATTGTCATTGCTGACAATGGGTCGAAGTGCACCGTTTACTCTAGCACCGGCCACTTTCCTTCTTTCAATGTCCCTATCGCATCTTCCATCCCTCGTAAACATACTTCCCAAATATACATACTCACTTACTTGCTCCAAACATTCGTCACCAACTTTAATCTCGCAAATCGTTTTTTCATTCTCTCTTTCAAAAACAAGAACTTTCGTCTTCATAACGTTCATTTTCAAACCATTCAAATTGCAACTATCATACACACACGTAACAATCTCTTGTAAGTCCCTTTCACTCTCAGCCATTAACACCAAATCATCTGCGTACATCAATGCATTCACCCGGAACCCATTCAGCTCGACACCAACATCCATCTCTTTCACAGGTCGCATACAGTAGTCGAAGAATAGGTTGAACAGCCACGGAGACATGACACAACCTTGCTTCACTCCTTTGGTGAGGACAAACCACTCCGAGAGAGTGTTATTTACCCTCACGCAAGCGGAGCTTCCCACGTAAAGTGAAGATATTGCGCGGATCAACCGGCTGCTCACCCCATACTCCGACAACACGCGCCACAACCTTTCCCGGTCCACTCGATCATATGCTTTCTCCAGATCCACGAACGCACAAAAAAGCCTCTGGTGTTTACCCAGAAACTTCTCTATAACCATTCGCAGGGAGAAGATCTGATCGGTGCACCCTCTGCCATTCAAAAAAGCTCCTTGCGCATCCCATATCTTACACTCAGTTATCTTTCGTACTCTCTCAATCAAAATTCTACCATACAGTTTCCCTATTGAGCTCAGCAAGCTAATAGCCCGATAACTCCCGCATTCAAGCCTAGAGCCTTTCCCTTTGTACAAGGGGCAGATGATAGCCCTCTTCCAATCCTCTGGTGTAACACCTTCTCTCCAACAATCGTTGAAAAGCTCCAAACACCACGCGAGAGCCCCCGGTCCACCAGACTTGATGAGCTCAACGGCAACACAATCATACCCTACAGCTTTACCGCACTTCGCTTTTTTTAATGCATTCAAAATCTCATTCATGTCTATCATATCGTTTTCATTCACACTGCTTTCACTGTCGTCATACTCATTTGCATTTGTACCATCACATTCAAACAGATCTTCGAAATATTCCTTCCATCTCTGTAGCACACATTCATCATTCACTAACACACATCCATCCTTGTCTTTTATCCCTTTCATACTGTTCACACTTGAACCCGTCCTCTTTCGTTTCACTTCCTTCCAAAAAATCTTCATATTTTCACTCGCATACGTAGACAATTTCTTACATTCTTCATCTTCAAGCATTTTTTTCTTCATTTTCACAACTTCACGCACTTCCTTCTTGCAAGTCTTGTAAACTTCTTTCTTTCGCTCTTTTTCACATGTGTCACACTGTTTCACACTCAGCAAGTCTTTCCAAGCATTCTTCTTCTTATCTACAGCTTCTTTCACATCATTATCCCACCATGCATCGCCTTTCTTACGTCCAACTTTAGCTTCACCACATGTTTCTTTTGCACTTCCTACAAGCACACTTTTTAAGACATCCCACCTTTCATTCATCGTTAGATCATTCTTTTCGTTCGCACTCAGCTTCTCATTCACAGTTTTTACATATTCATTCTTTACACTCTCATCTTTCAGTTTTTCGACTCTCAATCTCATAGCTGGCGTGGACTTTTGTGTTCTCGAACGCCAACCGGAGAATAGATTTATTCTTGAGACGACAAGAAAATGATCCGTCTCCAGCTCAGCGCCTCGATACACTCTAGTATCCGTGGTCGCCTTCCTGAGACGAGAGTCCACACACACGAGGTCAATCATCGATCTTTCATTCCCTCTCTCCCAGGTATACATGTGGATCTCCTTGTGGGCGAAAAAGGTATTCGCCACAAAGAGATCCATCTCCAAGCACACATCAATTATTCTTTTGCCATTATCGTTCACTCTACTGTCTCCATTCATTCCCAAAACACTTTCAAGTTCATTCCTCCTAACACCCACCCATCCATTCAAATCACCTGCCAAAATCAATCTTTCATTTTCATTTTTATCTTCTGCAATCTTTCTCACGCCATTCCAGAACTCTTCCTTTTCCGTATCTATGGCATCGTTCCCAGGACCATACCCAACTATGAGTAAGATCCTAGTCATCCCCACTTTGAAACGGATCCAGATTAGCCTGGAGCTTACACATTCATACCCTTTCATACATTCGCTCATTCTTTCCGATAAAAAAGCACCCACACCTTGACATGCGTGTTGTGTGTCTGGAACACCAGACCACAACTCGATCCTTCCATCACTTTCTTTAATACCACACCCTTTCCTCTTCGTTTCGCAGACACACAAAACATCCAAATACTTATCATTCATCATCTCTAAAATTTCGTCCGTCTTTCTCACCATCCCTCCTCTCACATTCAAAACTCCCACCCTGCATTCCGCTCTCCTCTTTGTGCCCTTCACCCACTTTGACGCGGCATGATGGGTGGCAAGCCTCATCGCTGCCATATGCGTCAAAGCGTACTACCTATTGTCTTACATTAATCTTACATTTTACCCCCCACCGCCAAGGAATACGAAAAATCCACCACCCTGTAACCCAACACCAAAACTTACAAGTAAATTAAAAATATAGGATAAAAAGAAAAGAAAAGTAAGAAACCTCCACCAAAATTAGTCAAGGTCGTGGGTCGTCTTAGAAGTGGCCCTGCGGGCCGGCGTGGTTGTAGACACGAGAAAACAACAACAATATGACTATGAGAAGCGACAGAATACGCTAGAACAGAACGTGATTTTAACACAACGACGATACGACAGTGACTGATGTAATTCGCAGAAGAATAACACTACACACACAAGAAACGCGGCGTGGTTGTAGACACGAGAAAACAACAACAATATGACTATGAGAAGCGACAGAATACGCTAGAACAGAACGTGATTTTAACACAACGACGATACGACAGTGACTGATGTAATTCGCAGAAGAATAACACTACACACACAAGAAACGCGGCGTGGTTGTAGACACGAGAAAACAACAACAATATGACTATGAGAAGCGACAGAATACGCTAGAACAGAACGTGATTTTAACACAACGACGATACGACAGCGACTGATGTAATTCGCAGAAGAATAACACTACACACACAAGAAACGCGGCGTGGTTGTAGACACGAGAAAACAACAACAATATGACTATGAGAAGCGACAGAATACGCTAGAACAGAACGTGATTTTAACACAACGACGATACGACAGTGACTGATGTAATTCGCAGAAGAATAACACTACACACACAAGAAACGCGGCGTGGTTGTAGACACGAGAAAACAACAACAATATGACTATGAGAAGCGACAGAATACGCTAGAACAGAACGTGATTTTAACACAACGACGATACGACAGTGACTGATGTAATTCGCAGAAGAATAACACTACACACACAAGAAACGCGGCGTGGTTGTAGACACGAGAAAACAACAACAATATGACTATGAGAAGCGACAGAATACGCTAGAACAGAACGTGATTTTAACACAACGACGATACGACAGCGACTGATGTAATTCGCAGAAGAATAACACTACACACACAAGAAACGCGGCGTGGTTGTAGACACGAGAAAACAACAACAATATGACTATGAGAAGCGACAGAATACGCTAGAACAGAACGTGATTTTAACACAACGACGATACGACAGTGACTGATGTAATTCGCAGAAGAATAACACTACACACACAAGAAACGCGGCGTGGTTGTAGACACGAGAAAACAACAACAATATGACTATGAGAAGCGACAGAATACGCTAGAACAGAACGTGATTTTAACACAACGACGATACGACAGTGACTGATGTAATTCGCAGAAGAATAACACTACACACACAAGAAACGCGGCGTGGTTGTAGACACGAGAAAACAACAACAATATGACTATGAGAAGCGACAGAATACGCTAGAACAGAACGTGATTTTAACACAACGACGATACGACAGCGACTGATGTAATTCGCAGAAGAATAACACTACACACACAAGAAACGCGGCGTGGTTGTAGACACGAGAAAACAACAACAATATGACTATGAGAAGCGACAGAATACGCTAGAACAGAACGTGATTTTAACACAACGACGATACGACAGTGACTGATGTAATTCGCAGAAGAATAACACTACACACACAAGAAACGCGGCGTGGTTGTAGACACGAGAAAACAACAACAATATGACTATGAGAAGCGACAGAATACGCTAGAACAGAACGTGATTTTAACACAACGACGATACGACAGTGACTGATGTAATTCGCAGAAGAATAACACTACACACACAAGAAACGCGGCGTGGTTGTAGACACGAGAAAACAACAACAATATGACTATGAGAAGCGACAGAATACGCTAGAACAGAACGTGATTTTAACACAACGACGATACGACAGCGACTGATGTAATTCGCAGAAGAATAACACTACACACACAAGAAACGCGGCGTGGTTGTAGACACGAGAAAACAACAACAATATGACTATGAGAAGCGACAGAATACGCTAGAACAGAACGTGATTTTAACACAACGACGATACGACAGTGACTGATGTAATTCGCAGAAGAATAACACTACACACACAAGAAACGCGGCGTGGTTGTAGACACGAGAAAACAACAACAATATGACTATGAGAAGCGACAGAATACGCTAGAACAGAACGTGATTTTAACACAACGACGATACGACAGTGACTGATGTAATTCGCAGAAGAATAACACTACACACACAAGAAACGCGGCGTGGTTGTAGACACGAGAAAACAACAACAATATGACTATGAGAAGCGACAGAATACGCTAGAACAGAACGTGATTTTAACACAACGACGATACGACAGCGACTGATGTAATTCGCAGAAGAATAACACTACACACACAAGAAACGCGGCGTGGTTGTAGACACGAGAAAACAACAACAATATGACTATGAGAAGCGACAGAATACGCTAGAACAGAACGTGATTTTAACACAACGACGATACGACAGTGACTGATGTAATTCGCAGAAGAATAACACTACACACACAAGAAACGCGGCGTGGTTGTAGACACGAGAAAACAACAACAATATGACTATGAGAAGCGACAGAATACGCTAGAACAGAACGTGATTTTAACACAACGACGATACGACAGTGACTGATGTAATTCGCAGAAGAATAACACTACACACACAAGAAACGCGGCGTGGTTGTAGACACGAGAAAACAACAACAATATGACTATGAGAAGCGACAGAATACGCTAGAACAGAACGTGATTTTAACACAACGACGATACGACAGTGACTGATGTAATTCGCAGAAGAATAACACTACACACACAAGAAACGCGGCGTGGTTGTAGACACGAGAAAACAACAACAATATGACTATGAGAAGCGACAGAATACGCTAGAACAGAACGTGATTTTAACACAACGACGATACGACAGTGACTCACAACACTCTTCAATGTTTTGCATTCTATTCTATACCCTCACGCCATGTCCCAGGTGGGGTAGGCAGAGAGAACGGAACGCCATGTCAATCTATCCTTACATACCTACTTCTTTCGCTTCCTCTACATTCATCCAGTTTCTCATACATGCACGCCGATTCCTCTTACTTAACACACGACCGTCCTTGAGAATTTGATCCACGTGGTTAAGCCACGTAGTTCTTGGACGTCCGCGCTTTCTCACACCCTCTTTTTCAGATAAATACACCCTCTTCGTCAATCTTACACCATCCATTCGCTCCACATGACCAAACCATCTCAATTTATTTACACGCATTCTATCAACAACACTCCTCTTGCATCCACTCATTCTTCTAATATCCTCATTTCTCCACTCTTCACTCTTTAACCCATTACGACATAAGATCCCGTTTTTAGGATCTCAGTATTTTGTATAATTTTTGAGTATACATAAAGATATCTTTGTTTTTTTTTGGACCAATATGAAGCTAAATAAATTGGCAACTTCGTAGCGTCAATATATTTGGCAACAATGCATTGATTTCTTTGGAATAGCTAGTTGAATCCAAGATGGCCGCCAAGCGAGTTTACAGTGTGCGCGCTGGGTAAGAAATTTGATAAAAACTTATATTTTTTTGTTTATTATGAAAATAATATTAAAACAGTGTCGAAATAAAAACATTCAGCTTTCATTTGATATATAACAATCAATGATTAACATTTTATATTTGTGCGTAATCTTCAGTTAGTTTTTGAGATCCTTTTTATAGGACGTTATGCATTCATGACACTTTGAGAATATACACTTAGTACCAACTAACGTTTCGCGCACGTCATTATTTTCAAAACTTCATTACTTTTTTTATATCTTTTTGCAAAACGATGAAATAATTGAATTGTGTATTATTTTAGTGCGAAAAATGTTAACATTTTATGTCAAGTTGGGATAGAAAATTTACAAAAAGTACATAACTATTGGAAATTCATTCAAATAAATTTACTTATTTATTTTACTAATTCATTCGTTTCTAATTTCGTTTTAATTTTCGAATTAACATTTCACTTCGTAATGTTCTTCTTTCCCTTGAAATCATTTCAGCTGCTTGATAATGATTTATTCATAGATATTTTATTTTTTTACCAGATTGAGTGTCGAAGAAATAATCAGTGAATTAGAAAGACAAGACACTGACAATAATTTTGAGTCAATTATTTATGCGATTCCGCCCGAAGAGACAGGTAATGATACAGACGAAGATTCGGATAAGAGTGATGATGAAAACGAAGGAGAAATGAATCATTTGGGATGGAGATTGCTGAATTCCGCTTGTGAAGTGCAAGTAGCTACATCCGCAGATCTTGAAGAAGAAGATTCCTTGATTCCACCGCCTACAAAACGTACGAGGACAGAGAGAAGATGGTTTAAAAAAGATCTTGAGTCTGATTTGCAAACTGTCTGCACTCCCGTTGGATCATCGGTTGAGGCAACCAAGTGCGAAACTCCGATCGATTTCTTTTCATTATTTTTCAACGAAGAGTTATTAGATCATATTTTACATGAAACTAATTTATATGCTAAAACGCAAAAAAATATTAATTTAGAAATGACTAAAGATGAATTGTTTGTCATAATTGGTGGACTTTTATTATCTGGATACGGAAAATATCCTAACAAGCGTATGTATTGGTCAAAAGAAGAAGATGTGCCACATATTTTAGCGAAATCTATGAGGTGTAATCGATTTGAAACAATACTTAGACATATTCATCTGAACGATAATTCTAAAATTGATAAGAACGATCGCCTATTCAAACTTCGACCATTTCTTCAGAAACTAAATGAATCATTTAGATATCACGGAGGGGTTGATGAAAATATCTGTGTAGATGAAAGTATGATTCCCTATTACGGCAATCACTACGCAAAGCAATTCATTCGAGGGAAACCCATCCGATTTGGTTTTAAAAATTGGGCTTTATGTTCAAGCGATGGGTATATGATGAATTTTCAAATATATACGGGAAAGGGGAATAACGAAAAGGTATTTGGTGTTGGAGGAGATGTTGTTGTATCACTATTGAATGACGGAAATATCCCAACAAAAGCTGGCCATAAAGTGTTTTTTGACAACTACTTCACTTCTTTGGATTTGATGAGTTACCTACGATCTATCGGAATTTGCGCTACTGGAACAATACGAGCTGATCGCACACAAAAATGTCCATTGGTCCATGTCACAGAGATGCGAAAAAGAAAAAAACGTGGTGATTATGATTACCGTGTAAGCGATGATGGGGTTATGTTGATTCGATGGAATGATAACAACGTGGTTACTATGGCTACGAACTTCCAAGAGCTTTCCATCCAGCCTGTAGATTGTTGGTCTCGAGAAAAAAAAGGCCTTATAAATATTTCTCAGCCATCGGTTGTGATGGCGTATAATCTAAACATGGGAGGTGTCGACAAAATGGATCAGCTCGTGGCAGCTTATAGGTCGAGAATGAGAATAAAAAAATGGTGGTGGCCAATTTTCGCTTATTTTCTGGATGTAACAATTGTAAATAGTTGGTTATTGGCAAAACGGTTAAAAAACTGCAGTCATTCAGACTGTTTGCTAAATTTTAGAAGGTATGTTGCGATCACGTTATTGAAAAAACATGGAATTGATTCCAATAAGGGACGGGTTTTTCCTAAGCCATTGACGAGCATACGCAATGATTGCACAAACCACTGGATTGTGGAAAATGAAAAAAATACGCAACGCCGCTGTGCTCATTGCAAAGGAAAAACTGTGTACGTTTGTGAAAAATGTTCAGTCGGACTTCATCCAAAATGTTTCAAAATTTACCATACATAAATAACATGAGTTAATTTTTATTTCACTGATTTACATATATTTTTTTTTCTATATAAATGTAAGTAAAATTCTAAGTTTATGTTTAGCTAAAGGTAATTCAAGTATTAAAATGTTATAAAATATATTCACACTTATATTATTTGAAAACTTAAAAATAAATAGATATATAAAAAACACAATGAGTAATATTTAATTTCTCTATATAAGACTGAAATGTAACATCTATGCATAACGTCCCGAAAACGGGACGCTCCAGATCTAAAAAAGTAAAATTAGTAAAAAAAAAAAACTCATTTTAGGCATATTGAGGTAATGTTTTGTAAGTGTTGAAGAAATCGTAAAGAAATATGCAGGAATAAACCTTATGCAGTAATGGGTTAATGTAATAGTTTAAATAAAGTATTTAGGATACTAGACTAAAACAATTGTCTTTTAGTAGATAAATATTTGTACCTTTTTGTGTCTAAACATCCTTACTATCTACAGACAAACTATGTAGGTATGGCTGTATGATACTCGCTTTGAGCAGAATAGTTTACAGACAATACAATTATTCTATACCTGATTACAAGAAAAGCGAAGCAGAATTCTACCTACTTAATAATGTATATAAATGTAGAACATTCGCTGTTTCTAGTCTGATCTGTGTCATACCGCAACACTAATGCTGAAAAGATACATCTAAAAAAGTTTATTTATATATTGTGACAAAATTTTCAAAACGCTTCAATAATTTTTAAAGATCGTATAAAGCATTTATGGTAATTTCTGTACAAAAGAAAATTCTATATTTTCTTAATAATGATGATGATGATGTTGAATGATATTTTGTTTCTTTGACGCCGTTTTACGCTACTTCGACCATCTCACGGGTGGTTTTCTTTCTATTAAATATAAGAATATCTGTTCTGTGATGTACATACCCGGTAAAGAATGCATCTCTTACTCCTTTCTGAAAGTTTTTGAATATCCTTTAAAAGCAGTTCTTTTTTGTAAAACTTCGTGAATGAGACAATTATTAACATAATATCTGGTTGTTGATTCTCGGGTTTGCCATGTCTTGATTTGTTTAATCGACGTTTCGGTGCACTTGCTGACCCCATCTTCAGGATATGAATGTGAAGATGGGGCCAGCAAGTGCACCGAAACGTCGATTAAACAAATCAAGACATGGCAAACCCGAGAATCAACAACCAGATAGTGAAGATCGCCATGAAAGCCTTCAAACCACATTATTAACATAATATATTGTACAAATCAACGATGAAGCATAACATCAATACTGATTGTCCTATTTTTTATTGACATGTAGATGACAAGTTAACTACATGCTGTTAATCTGCTGGTCACCCCACTTTTAGGATATATTAATTATTATTATTCTTGTCTTAAAAAATTCAGCTATTACAAAACAAAGCAAAATAACAAAAACGAAAAAAAGAGAGAGAGAGGAAAAAAAAACAAAAGAGACATCATAAAAAACAACAACAGAATTATAGATTATCTATCCTGGCGATAAATTAATTTTGTTTTGTTGAAAATATTAAAATTTATAGCCATGCCCACAGGATATTTGGCAGTGATGATAGGTACCTACATACATATAATTCCATATTCTGTGACATTATAAACTTTGTAATTATGTATTTTCGAATGACGTGATGTTATAATGTCATATGCCGTGATGTTATAATTTCATATACCGTGATGTTATAATTTCATATGCCGTGATGTTATAATTTCATATGCCGTGATTTTATAATTTCATATGCCGTGATATTATACTTTCATATGCCGTGATACTATGATTTCTGGTAGGCATTGGTTGTTATTTTAATTAAATTTAAAATTTAAGAAGTGGATAATATATCGTTGTGTTGCTTTTTTGCATTATAGTATTGTGTTGATAATAGGTGTATATCTAATCGAATAGAATAACAGTGAGAGGGCGCTAATCAGACTGTTAAAATGCATCACACCGTCTTTGCGACAGAAACCACCGATATACATAAACGTATACAAACATTGTATAAACCTACATACAATATACATTAAACACACAGATTCAAGATGGGAACGTCAGCTTTTGTAAATAGTTGAAATAATTATTTGAATACCGAAAAAATGGTATTGAATGTAATACATTTAGGACATAATATTTATTTGTTCATGAAATATATGGCTTACACCTTTTTACAAAATCAACATGAACAAGAAAATTATGTATGCAGTCTACAATAACACACATAACATAACTATGTACACTATCAACAAAATATACCATATTTATATTATTATTATTTATTTATCGTGTCGAAACCCAGAGAAAAAACCCATTAAACTGATCTCCAGTACTGCGCAAAACGCACAGCAGGTGGAGATGTGTCAAAAATATCCTCCATAGTGCAAGTGACAGGGCACAATGGACATTCCAACAAGTGTGGCATAGTCTGTGCTGCACCACAGTTACATGCTCCGGATTCGTCCTGTAGGAAGCCCCATCGTTCTCTATTGTCGCGGCAGTTTCCTACAGCAGATCTCAGTCGATTTAGGGTTTTCCATGTCCCATAGTCTAGATCGCCTCCTGCAGCCAGGTGTTCTTGGGGTAGGAAAGGTTCGCTTATTTGCGGATCCTCCGCCCACCTACGTAGGCGTTCAGAGGGAGCAGGGCCCGTCAGTGAGGATGAGGAGTTTAAAAAAGATCGTCTAGAACTGAAATTTGAAATTTTAATTTATATAGATAGGTTATTGACTGTCCGTGACTGTCGATTGAATCCTATTGTATAAAATAGGTATATTTCACAATATACATATTTCAATCGACAGTAGCGGATAGATAGACTATTGAAACCGGCCATATTATATCACGTGTATACTTTAATAAAATAATATATAATGTATCTAATAATGTAACCTTCAGGCTGCCCACTATGGCACATTTGGTGTGAACAATATTTGTTAAGTGTACAATTTCGGATAAATGGTAGTCCTCAGATGTCTCCCATTTGCGAGTGGACAACGAGTTTCCTTCAAAAAAATATTTAAATCTTAACATTGCTCCTACAAATCGTTTAATCAATTTATTAATTGGTTACAAACCATTTCATAGAGAAATATATAAATTAAAGACACAATCGATTTCACCAAGGAAGGCGAGTTTATCGCAAATGCGTAAGTCTCCGGAAAATAATAAGTTTACAACTTCTTTTCTGTAAGTTTTCGGGTGCTCTGTGGAAAGCAGTATTCCTGAGACATTGCGAATCGGATATTTAATATACTCAATTCAACGATGATGTATGCTACCACTTCTGAATAATATTTAAGTTTATTCGCATAGAAAACGAAATAGAAGTCATTTCTAAAACACTTTGGTAAGTTCACGCGCCCCGCGTCCAACTGGCTGGCAAGTAGGTACCTACTGTTCATAATAAAAAATTACATACATTTAAAATATAAGGGAACACCGATATATTGGCATTCGGTATTCACACACGCTTAGAGTATTACCATCACTAATATTTCGCCTGATAATATGTGGAATGACTCTACGTGGAGTATCGTCGTGCTTTCACTTGGAATGGCTCTCATTGTCTACCCCTAACGAGGTGTCTCGCATCTCATGTGTACACAATGTTATCATTATTAAACTAGTACACTCACTAACTGAAAAGTTCCTATTATTAAACTTATTTTCAAATTTATAGGTATATTACAAATTTTAATTAATTTTAAATTGTGTTTGCACATATAGAAAGCTCCGTGAAGTACCCGGCAAATAATTGGTCCGTGAAGTCTCTTTTGTAAGCACTGAGAGGAGAGCTTGCATATTTATTACGCACAGCTAGTCTGCTGGCTACCCCGCTTGTGGGATATACTACTTCTTAAAGTGCCATGTCAGGTTCCTCTGACGTCGGCTATCACCCTGACGTAGGCTTCTCTGTCTTGTGCCAGCCGGAACAGTTTTTCCACCCTCTGGACTTCGGTTCACTCTCGGATATTTCTCAGCCAGGACATCTGCCGCCTTCCCACACTGCGACTATCCATAATTTTTCCCTTCAAAATGAGTTGGAGCAAACTATATTTCTGACGTGTCTCAAATATGCCATTTTCCTCATTTTTATATTGGACAACATATCTTTATCTGTTCTAACCCTCCGCAACACCTCATTGTTGATTTTATTACTTTTCAAATATTATGTCCAAATGTTTAACCATTCAAATATATTTTAAGGTCTTGTTTTGTATATTTTAATGAAATCACACACTCAACATCTGCATGGTGATAGGAAGAGAGGATTCAAACCGCACACATTCAATAACAATTATGATCATCTTGCTGCAAAGAGCTACATACAATTATTATTATTCCACTATCCTAAAAATCAAATTCGTAACAAGTAGATATACACCAGAACTCGCATAGAATGTGCAAATTTATGCAGAGCTAACTAGTCATATTGTGTGTAGTATGAGAATAGAGTTATCCCTCATCAAAACAAAATCTTATTTATAAAAACAATTTGACCAAAGTGCAGCCTTTAATCACTGAAGTTTTTTAAAAACAAAAGTTTTGTTCTTAGATAACAGCTGCAAGCAATAGCCGATAAACTGAGGGCCTTTGGTGTTGTTGGACCGGTTATGTGGAATCGCCTACGTGATGCTGAGAGATGGTCAGACGGTCACTAGCTTCAGAGGCAAACTTAAAACTGAACTCTTCACTGGCGCCCTTGAGACGGTCTAGGGACTGTAAACCGGCGTCATAAATAAAATAAAATCATCCAAAATCATCATCATCATCAAATGGCGAGATCTGTGGCCAACAAAAATCGAGAGAAATCATAACTTGGTTACAGATTTAACTACCTATACAACTTCCAGGTTCTACGTTGCCCAGAAAATTCTGGTGCACTTTGATGTAGGATGTAGGCATCGGAACTCTTTTTCTGTTACCTGCTATAAAGAGTTTGCACAGTCTGTTGGCTATGCAGATGAGGTGTCTGTTGACCATTATTCTTGAAAATCGATTTCAATACATAGGTAAAATACTTGATAAAATAATTGCGTGCGTAACAGTGATATACGAAAGGAATGTGGAATGAAAGTTGGTGTAATTACAAGGATGAATGTGAATAAGTTAAGATGGTTTGGGCACGTGGAAAGAATGAATGAGGACAGAATGACTAAGAAGATAATATATTTGGCTGAGAGGAATGGTGCTCGGAGACGTGGACGTCCGAGGATCAAATGGCAAGATCATTTAAATCAAATCCTACAGGACGGTCACGTGTTGAGCACATTGAACAGGAGAGCATGCATGAGGAATTGTATGACAGTGACGGAAGCGAAAGATGAATGCAAGGATAGAAGGAAGTGGCGCTCGATCCTTTCTGCCTACACCGCGAGGGAAGCGGCGTGATGGTATTTATGTATGTATGATGTAAAATACTTACTAAAAATATCAAATATTATGTAGATACTAAACAAACTAAATTGGCATAAAAATTATAGGTATTTCAAGATAGGTACAAACAGAAGCAATATTCGTTACATTAGCTAGGTATATGAAACACCAACATGAAGATAACATAGGAAGCAGAAATAGGAAGTCATTATAAAAGTTTTTTATTTTTATTTTGTAAACTTTACAATGAAAGTTAGTATAAGATCCCTTACACATAAAATTGAATTATAAAACTGCCCTCTGTCGTATCTGATCAAATTTTATTAGCTTTCAAACTCCTATAGGTCTCCTACTATTTATACATACACCAAGTTCGTGTTTAGAGGTATAACTAGAAAGCTCTGTAGAGTAAGTTGTGTAAACTTTTATTGCCAACATTATAAATGCTAGATATATCAAGGACTAGGAAGGTATTGATCTTTAAGGTTATACCAATCAGATCGATATCTCGTTTGGAGAACCATGTATGTTGGATGATTTATTCAGCGCCGTTTAATGGAGCATCCATCTCAAGGGCGCGGGTAACTATGTTAGAAGAGCGATGTCTTCAACTTGCTCCTGAACGTTGTTATCGGCTGGCTTTTACGGAGGTCCTCGGGGAGTCGGTTCCAAATTACGGGTCGTCTGACGCCAAAAGCCCTATCATAAAAGCAGGACTTGTTTGCTCTGTTGTTTTCGTCCAGCTGGATATCTTAGCTGAGCATAGAGGTCTACTTGCAGTTGCTTTGAGAACACAGAGCTCAGAAAGTGACTGAGGTGCCATATTGTTTAAAGCTTTGTAGACTATAAAGAGCAGTTTGTATTGGACCCTTTAACCTACTCTTATCCAGTGCAACTTTTCCAGCAAAGATGTAGCAAACCTTATCTTTACGGAAAATAAGCCTTGCAGCGCTATTGAATGCCATTTTTTGGTGATCCAGTTGAATTTGCGACAGTCCTACATAAAGTAAATTGCAGTAATCTAGTCCACCATCCTTACTGTCACAATATAAGCTTCATGTATCTTGAAAAATTTAACGCAAACCAAAAAAGCAACAGCTTTTTGGGATCTCCTACGTATTTCAGATTTCGAATGGATCAATTGAGTGTTTCAATGTGAATAAGTTTCGGTGACTTGGACATGTTGAACGAATGAAAGAGGTAAAAATGACAAAGAGGATATACTTGTGTGAAAAAAAGGGTGTGAGGTAGCGCGGGCATCCGAGAACCATGTGATTTGATCACGTGGATCAAATTATCAAGGACGGCCGTGTGTTGAGTAAGAGGAATGGATGTGCGTGCATGAGCAATTGTATGAATGTAGAGGAAGCGAAGGAAGTGTGTAAAGATAGATCTATTTGGCGTTCCGTTCTCTCTGCCTACCCCACTTGGGACAGGGCGTAAAGGTGAATTATAGTACAGTTTCAATCATTAAATGTTTCAATATGAACATAATAATATATATCCACACATTAAGTTATCCATTTATGCGATGGTCCTAACACCGTTTACATCCATTCCACGCTACCCAAAAGTTACATTTTGAGCTTGATATGTTGAAAAAAGTCATTAAAGCTTTATTACGATACGACATGTTATGTATATAAGCACAATGGCAACGATCAAACTATGGATACCTACTTACTTACTTTATCCTTTAAAATAAACCTATGTATGTACCTACATTGTACATTAACACAATATACATTAGTGATGTAAATGCGAAAATCCAAAAAGATACATGGGTATCTACACGTAAATTAAAAATATTATGTTTGTAAAGGCTGGTTCAGCCGTTTATTATTATAAATAAATAAATAAATAAATAAATATGAAAATCATGTCATCTACTTTTGGAGGATTAACTATGTACCAAACAGTTTTGGGAGATTATTTATGTTTTTTAGAAGGAGTATCCTAAAGTTCACTTCTGTTACTTGATGGTATATACATAAATTGATATCGATTTCAGCAAACAGTAATTGTTACCGACGAACAAAACAATATAACGGTCAATGGTAACGATTTTGTGAAATCGATCGCGATTTTTTTTTTAAAAGATATATCTGGGTTTTGTTATAAACCCTAATATAACCTCATACACCTTTTACAGTAAGCTTCTAAAAGCTTGTGTCGTGAAAGGGGAGTTTGCCGGCACCTGGTATCGAACCACAGACACCTTTTATTTTATTTTTTACGTTTTATACGTTTACAATCAAGTAATAGAAGTGCGTGCATCATCCCAATCCTTCTATATGGCTGCGAGTCTTGGCACTTTACCAAGGCTCAAGAGCGGAAGATATTATAAGCTTTGAAAACAAGTGTCTTAGAAGGATTTTGGATGTCAGATTGTATGAACATGTTACAAATGATGCTGTGCGCCGGCGCACCCAGCAGAGACCTGTAATCTCCGTAATACAGGAGAGACGATGGTCCTGGCTCGGACATGTTTTGAGAATGCCTAATGATAGTTGGCCAAAAAGAGCACTGTTCTTCCGTCCGCAGGGGTTAAATCGGCCCGGGCGTCCCTCTTTCACAATACACCGTTCCTATGACAACGATATCAGAGCGCAAGGAATGTCGTGGAAAGGGGTGACGCAATTGGCACAGAGACGCTCTGAATGGAGGAGGCTGGTTTCTGCCCTGTGCTCCCGAGAGGAGCGTTGAGGGCGATGATGATGATGATGAATAGAAGTGCATTGTAGGATACCTACTCCCTTTTAAAACATTTAAAATGAAAAATATGTTAGGATTTGTTTTCTATAGGTCTGTACTGTAAACTAGATCCAAAAAATTATATTATTTTTGTATCTATACCATCACGCCTGCATCGTATATTCGTATCCCAAGTGAGGTGGGCAGAGATAATAGAAAACCATATTGATTTATCCTTGCATATAATATGTTGCACTTTATTTACATACTTTTTTAGATATACATAATTAATTTATCTATTCACTGTGTCGGTGTTTAGGTAGTAGAATTCCATAGCGAAATAAAAAAAAACAAATGTTTTTTTCTACTATTTGTTTATTTGACGTAGAGACGTCTTTCGTCTTATTAGGACATTGTCAATCTGATTAGATAGTCGAAAGACGTCTCTCTCGTTAAATAAAAAATAGTAGAAAAAAAAACATTGTTTTATTTATTTCGTTAATTGATCTAATGTAAATACATAATTTAGTTCAGAAAAATTGTATCCACTTTATAACAAAAGCTCGCTGATAATGGGTGGAAAATTATTATTTGGTTCTAGTGTTTGATCTACTGGATGGGAGCATAAAATTTAAAATGCGAAAATTCTTTACATCACTTTTTATATAAAATACAATCATACAGTCACTTAAATTTGGAGAGAATTTAAACTCTGCGTATACCTTATATCGTTACCCTCTGGTTTTATTGCTGTTCATTTGTTTGTTTTTTTATGTTGTTTTGTTTTTTATCGAATTAAAATATTTGAAAAAGTTTTATTGTATATTGTAATATGTTGATACAGAAATCTGAATGGACTGTTGTAAAAAGTTTACGTAATTTGTTTAGATTATAATAATCCCAATGAACATTGTATATTGTATTTTTTGCTTACATTTTAATAATAAATACCTACAATACTACTATACCTACTATACCCTCACGCCGTGTTCCAGTAGGTGGAGTAGGCTGAGAGATCGGAACGCCATATAGACACATCCTTACAAACTTCTTTCGCTCCCTCCACATTTATCCAGTTTTTCATACATGCACGCCGATTTCTTTTACTCACAACACGCGGTCGTGTTTTAGGATTTGATCCAGCCACCTGGTTCTTTGCTTTTCTCAGCTAGAGGCTAGTGATGTAAGAAGAGTAAAATTCTCCAAAGAAATTTCTCGAGAACGAGAAATTTCTCCAAGAATTTCTACTCTGACGGAAGGGAAATTTCTCTTCATAATTTTTCTTAGTGGTAATTTATGACCTTTAGCCTAGTACACTTCGCAGCCAACCTGATTGCTCCAAAAATTTGTGGGGTTGATTAAGGCCCAAATCAGAGGTTGTTTACACTTTTTTTCATGTACGTACCTGCATTTTTTTTAAACTTAAATTTGGGCATGTGGGGTGTCAAGCATCAATATTTTTCATCAGTTATTAGCACTTTTTTTCTATGTAGGTACCTAACATTATTTGTTTCCATAAATAATTGTAGCCATATTGGTGGTAAATTGTCTCAACATTTGTAGGTACATTGTTATTGATTGATTGAATAAAGTATTTATTATTATATCTAGGTACTGTTAAATAAAAAAAAAAAACTCCGAAAATTCTCTACTTTGAGAAATTAACCGAGAAATATCTCGAAAAATTATTTCTTTCTCCACAACACTACTAGAGGCACATCGAAAAAAAGTAGGTAATCAAAAAATTCCACATATGAAAGGTTAAGATGGAAGCGCCAGTGTAGAAAATATGTGTGTTGTATAGAATTCGGTCAAATGAAAGTGGCCAGACTTCTGTGCTTTCCTTTCCTTTTCTTTTCTAAAGAAATGTGAAGCATGCACGCAGCACACCCGAAAGTATTGACATAACCAGTCATCAAATTTGTCTAATTTGCATTAGAATTCATTTGTGTTATTTAATTTATTATTATAATTTAATATTTCTAAGGCAAGAAGAGATCACTGAATAGACTTTATTATAAGAAATATGTAATAACTCTATAATAAGCTTAAATATCTTAACGAAAGCTCCAACTAAACATCCGTGAACTTTTTGTGCAAGTTGAGAGAATTTCACCAACCTCAGTTTATTAACCAAAATAATTATAAAAAAATAATCATACAATTATGTATTATAAAACTCGGTAGGTTAATGGTGACTTCTTGAACTTTTGACCAGTTGATCTGAACTGTAATGATTTTCCACTTTCTTCTGGACGTATTAAGCATATTCTTTTTTGATAATAAATCAATTCTTTGTAATGACATATTATAAAGGAAGGTCTCCGATTCCTTTTTTTTAGGTTTTCAAGTGTCCTGTAAAAGGAAGGCGATCTAAAAATGACAACACGTAAAAAATTACATCTAAAACAATTGACATCTGAAACTAAGCAAAAAGGCATACCACAATGCTACGAACGCTGCACACTTTAAGGTATTCTTTGATGTGTCGGTCTAAAAGTGGGATCTGCTACTTCAGTCAGGTCTACCGCTCACTGACGTGGTAAGGTCGGAGATACCAATACTGCCTTAGTGTTACTGATCGACTGGAGAGAGTTGAAAGAATAAAGAAATTGTCATCTAAACGGATGAATAGGATTCCTTAGTCAATTCAATGAACAGAGTGGAAGCATTCGAAATTTGGCTCCATCGCCGAATGCTCAGAATTCCCTGGACCGATATGGTAACCTATTAGGTATGAAGTTCTGAGGTGAGCTAGAGTTGACAGGGAACTGTTGTTCCACGCAGATCATGACCCATCTTCCGAACCATCAAGGTTCGGAAGATGGGTGGTGAAATATACATCCTCCTTCAACTGATATTGAAGGGGAAAATTGAGGGACGTCGAGGACCCGATAGGAGACAGATGTCATTGCTTCAACACATAACAGAGTGGACCAGCAACCGAAGTGTAGAAGAGCTGTTCCTAGCAGCACAGGACAGGGACAAGTTCGCCGAGGTGATCGCTAACGTTGGGGGACCCGACAAAGTATTCGAAGACTCCTGAAATATCCGGGAAAAGAGGTTATTTCAACAATTTATTTTTTATTGGCACAATCTGCATGTTCGTTACGAGTTATTACTCCGCTGGCTGATAGAAGCAATAAAAATCATATTGGCATAAGGGTGGATCGAACAATCGGTGAAACTTAAAAGTTTGTATTTTAAATAGGTAGTAAGCAGGTATCTACTTAGTTAAATATTATAGGATGGGGTGAAAACTTAAGTTTGGTATCGAATAATTTATGTGCATATTTTATTTTCACAAAAGAGAAATAAGCAGCGACGACGAGCCTGTATTTTAATTAATTGTTTATTAACGAAGTTTTGTTTCGCACTTAGTACATAAATATAATGAAAAGAATAATATCTTATACCTACCTAAATTAAACTGAAATGTTGTTTTTTATTAACTTGGAATATTAGTTTATTTTTTTGTAAATATGTTGTTATATAGGTAGGTAGGTTTGAAAAAAAAAAAAAAAAAAAGGGCGACCGGTGTGGCGCGGAGGCTAACGCACTTGCCTTTGAGTCACGAGGTCCCGGGTTCGATTCCCGGCCAGGGCAAAATGAAGAATGACCTTTTTCAGATTGTCCTGGGTCTGGGTGTTACATGTATATGTGTTTAGTGCATTGTATATGTGTATCGCCGTGTTAGTACCCATAGTACAAGATTCATATCTTAGTTTGGGACTAGCTCGGTCTGTGTGAATTGTCTACACGTGTTATGTTATGTGTTATATACTTAAATAAAAATTCCTAAAATAAAAAAAAAGAAGTTGAATCTGATAAATATTTGAGTCCGTTTGTTTATGTATGTACCTATTTAATTATGTACTTAAATTACACCAAAATTAGAAATGACAGATTCTGATATAAAATAATACACTCTATACAAGATCGTTTGTAATATATATAATGAGTTACAATCCATTGGATTGGTCTGCAACGAGTTTGGTTTTTCTTCTCCATTCGTCTCTATTCTCAGCCAGTTTTTTCAGCTCTATGTATGAGCCACAGTTCATGCCCCTCTTCAGTTGGTCCATAAACGCGTCTCTTGGTCGGCCTCTGCCACTTGTCCCCTCGGTCTTACCCTCCGCGATGGCGATGAGTAGTCCTGGGTGCCTGATGTTGTGGCCAATCCAGTTAGCTCGTTGTTGGCCGATTCTCTTGAGAAGTTGCCTTTTTTCGCCTACCCTGGTTAATACTTCTTCGTTTTCGACGTGTTCCGACGTTTGTAATGATAAAAGATAATATGGAAGATATGCCTTTGGTGCCATTTCGTAATCCGTGACCATTTCAAGGGAGCTATCACTTCCTCTGAACAATACTTTTATTTTAATTTTTTATTTAAGTATTACAATAACAAAACATACAATAAATACAGAATATAAACAAATTTTTCAGAAATCAGCTATCATCCAACACCATGCGCCACAATTAATTTAAAAGATATAGGCACCTAACATTCCGGTCGTCTTAACATGTCTATATAATATTATAATACACAGTCTCGCTCGCTCACTCAATCATCACACTACCACAGCACACGTCATTTACTTATTACAAATCAAGGGGTAGAGAAATGGGGGGGGTGATTAGTGTTTTCAGCTCGCTAATATCCCACAATTAAGGGAGCCAGCAGAACAGCAGCATACAATACACATGCAAACTGTCCTCTCCGTGTCAACAAAAATATAAGACATTCTGGATGGGTGGCCAACTTCATCATTGCTGAAATTAATTAAGATGTGAAACATCTTTATTTTTTTCAAAAACCTGCCTTTTTCAGAACACTGGGAAGCTAAGTTAGATAGAGGGAGACCAATTTCTTGCCGCGTGTTCCATTAAAAAAAATTAGTTATATTGTGCTGCGATAGTGAAATAAGTCAGCACAGTGGATTCGAACCTAGGATCTCTCGGTTGAAAGCCCTAGACCAGTGGTCGGCAAAGTGCGGCTCCGGAGCCGCATGTGGCTCTTTGGCCCCGTAAGTGCGGCTCTCACGGAGTAGCCTAGAATCAAAATAGTTAGGAAACGAAAAATTTGAAAACGTGAATATAGAAAATATTTTTTTAAAAATTCGATACATACCTACAATAAAAAAGAGTAAATCAATAAATAAATAATAATAAATAATTTTCACCGTACATAATTCCTAATATCCCTAAATAAGCGAAGGTCTAAAATTATAATAAAGGTTTTCTAAATTAATAAACAGATTTGGCTCTCAATTTTGTTTTTTTGATCGGTGTAATCTACATATTTGGATCTTTGGCAAATAAGTTTGCCGATCACTGCCCTAAACAATACTATAGGGCTATTGATCGAATCTTTCAATTATAAATAATATATAGGTCATGTTCTGAGAATGCCCAATGATAGTTGGCTAAAAAGAGCACTGTTCTTCCGTCCGCAAGGGTTTCGTCGGCCCGGGCGTCCCTCTTTCACAATACACCGTTCCTATGACAACGACATCAGAGCGCAGGGAGTGTCGTGGGAAGAGGTGACGCGATTGGCACAGGGACGCTCTGAATGGAGGAGGCTGGTTTCTGCCCTGTGCTCCCGAGAGGAGCGTCGAGACCGATGATGGTGTTGATGTAACAAGTACATAGGTAACTCCTTGTTATAGTGGAATACTGGAAAACTACGGAAAGAGAAGGAGATCTTTTTTAATCAGGGAACAGCACGGATAAACCAACAGATTTATAAAAGAAACCTATCAACGTTATAAATTTTCTATTTTAAATAAAAATCAGTTGTAGAAATAATAATATTCAGGTTTTTCTTTCATAACGAACATTATTCATAATTAAAACGTTGCAAAAATGTACTTAATTATTTTTCACTCCACCCCCATCAGGTACAGTCAGACTATGTTAAATTGCTCAAGTAAAAATCAAACTTGAAAAAATACACTTTTAACCTTTAACTAAGCGATGAAATATTCCATCCAAACTATGTTTATAACTTCAATTACCCATAATAATGCAATTTGAAACAAGTGTTCCTTTCTACTATTGTTTGTTAATTCGCAGAGAGACGTCTTTCGACTTATAAGGTCATTATCAATCTTGATATTATCTTGATCATTATCAAGATTGATAATGACCCTATAAGTCGAAAGACGTCTCTCTGCGAATTAACAAACAATAGTAGAAAGGAACACTTGTTTCAAATTGCATTATTATGGAATTCTACTACGTGTGCACCGACACAATTATTAAATTCAATTAGCCATTTGGATATTTATACAATATGTAACAAATTTTCTAAAAGTTGGTTAGCCAGCGGAAACAAGTATGTATGTAGTAAACAATTAAAATAATTCCATAATTGGATTATTTGAAACAAGCGTTTCGTTTTACTATAGATTAATTTATTTATTTATATTATGACTTGGATTTCAAGTCTTAGAATTAATGATTTACACAGCGTCCTTGAACTGCTTTTGCACGTAAGCGACACTTTGATTTTGTCCAATTATAATAATAATTGAACAACGCGAGAAAGCCTGCTCTCAATTTATAAGGTCATTATCTATCTTGATAATAAAAAAAATTGCACCTGCATTCTGGAAGATTTTTCTAGAAAAAGAAAAGAAAGATACTTACCTAATATGCAAACTTACTGCCAGTTAAAAGATGATGTAGTGTGTCGAAACCAGTTCACTCAATTAGGTAGGTATATAAAACTTAAATCATTTGTGTTTTCTTATATAAATCAATATGGAGGTTAACATAATAAACGTCAAATCGATTTATTACTTATACGATAAATAGAGACAATACAGATTATTGTGGTCTTACTGTATGTAGTTGTAATACTTTTATTCCCCGTAGCAATCCAACAACCCTATATCGTGCATAAAAAACCTTTCTATTTCTGCAGCCTGATTGGAGGTTAATTCATCTTCCTATCTACGTCTATCAACCATATTTTCCCTACCTATCTGCCTGCCTCTCACAGTGCACTCAAGTGCGTATACACAATTTTTATATTGAAGAAATATACTGACAAATTGGCATTTTCAGTATTGAATGTTTTGCACTGCACTGAATACAATGCACATCCGTTACTTGATTATTAAAATCGCGATCGATTTCGGTAAACCTTTACCATTGACGAGCGATGTAATACTGACTAATATTTTTGTTAAAACATCTACGAAAACAAAATAATTGAAAACAATAGCTGCATCTGTTAAGGATTAGGCATTGTAAACATTGTGAGAAGAGGTGATTTATAATGATTTATTTCTTTATTTACAATATTTACTTTTGAATTCAATGCTTTATTAATTTGTAATGTTTCCAAAGAACATAGTTTAAAATAATTATTAATATTTGTATATTTGAAAGAACTATTTGTTTTTTACGAAATTGTGATCAAATTCAATTTCGTAAAAAACAAATAGTTCTTTCAAATATACAAATATTAATAATTATTTTAAACTATGTTCTTTGGAAACATTACAAATTAATAAAGCATTGAATTCAAAAGTTAATATTGTAAATAAAGAAATAAATCATTATAAATCACCTCTTCTCACAATGTTTACAATGCCTAATCCTTAACAGATGCAGCTATTGTTTTCAATTATTTTGTTTTTGTAGATGTTTTAACAAAAATATTAGTCAGTATTATATCGCTCGTCAATGGTATAGGTTTACCGAAATCGATCGCGATTTTAATAATCAATTAACGGATGTGCATTGTAGAATACTTAAAAAACATTCAAAATGTCTCGTAACTGTTACATAGTTAATCCTTCTAAAATACCTAACTGATATTGGCATTTACAGATAAAAATTTGTTTTATCCTAAAAAATTTCCCCTGCACTGAAACCATAACAGCTATTGGCCTAGGTGATCTTAGCAGGAACAAAACAAAGCACAAGAAAGAGAGATGGATATTTTAGAATGTAAATAGTAATTATACCTTCAAGAGGCAATTGAAGAAACGTACATTAGAAAGAAGAGATATTAGTTTTTGATTGCCGGATTTTTGTTTTATTTTTTCTTCTAATTTTAATTTTTTGTGTCAGGATTTTGTCTTGAAACAAGAGGTAAATTATGTGCTTTATAAGAAGACAAATTCATTTGAAGATCTTCTAGCCCCTAATACCAGCTCTATGGTGCTGTCTGGGGCCAAATTTGTTATTTTTGTTTATTTTCAAATATCATTCTTATGTTTATAATTGAATTGTTGTCTTATATATATAAAAATAAATATATTAAATATATAGGTATTAACCTCGGTTTTCAAAAAATATCCCTCTCAACCCTCCACCCCCTCCCCACCATATTTAAACTCAATTTTGAGTTTTTATTTCATTTTCCTTTTAATAATAATTTACGATCGCTTGATATTTCAAGTCGCCTCCAGGTTTTTTCGTACCTATCTCGTTTTTATCTTCGTACCTGCAAAGGTACTCTTTAAAATTCTTCTTATAAGTTTACGCTTCATTTAACGCGGCGAAATCGTCCACCATGTACTAAACCTAATTTTGAATTATGTCATATTTCTAGGTATGAATTATTTTTTTCAGGATGAGTGAAGCGATTCATTGCTGAATTGAATATATTACCTAAATGTCTTATTCATTATATTCACAAATGAAATTCTGATTTCCATGAAAAAAATTATAACATAGCATTGACATTTGTCTGTGTATTATTGTTTTGTCTCAGCTATTTCCGTTCTACTAAATAATTATTGTCTGTGGTGTTTATCTACGAATGTTGCAAATCTGTTGTAATATTTGTGACTTGTTGTTTGTTCGTTTTAAAATATTGTTAATTTTGCTGTGCATATTATTTTTTAACCTGCATGATAGAGTGAAGAATGAGGATATTAGAAGAATGAGTGGATGCTAGAAGAGTGTTGTGGACAGAATGCGTGTGAATAAACTACGGTGGTTTGGACATGTTAAGCGAATGAACGAGGTAAAAATAACAAAGAGGATAATACTTTTGTGAAAGAAAGGGTGTGAGGAAACGCGGGCATCCGAGAACCACGTGGCTTGATCACGTGGATCAAATTCTAGACGGCCGCGTGCTGAGTAAGAGGAACCGACGTGCATGTATGAGAAATTGTATGAATGTGGAGGAGGCGAAGGAAGTGTGTAAAGATATATCTGTTTGGCATTCAGTTCTCTCTGCCTACCCCACTTGGGACACGACGTGAGGGTGTAGTATAATTTATTATAGTATTAGTACAAAATTATATAGGTTATAAAAATTATAACCTATATAATTTTTAACTAATGGCAACCCCATAATTCGTACATAGTGAATTTTGGTACAGACGTAAGTTAGCTCACACTGTCTTCGGATGTGCACGCGCCATTTGAACCTATTTGACTAGTCCGTTTATGTTTTATTTTTAATGACATTCTTCATAGTAACCACGTAAAAGTTTAAATATAGGTAAATAAGGTTCAAATAACGCGTGCACATCATCAAGGTGGCATATTATGCCACATCAGTCACTTTCCAAGCTCTGTGTTCTCAAAGCACTTGCAAGTAGACCCTACGCTCAGCAAAGGCATTCACCAATATGCTGGCTGAGACAGGGCTTTTGGTGTCGCAGGATCTGTCTCCTAAAACCGAATCTCCAAGGAGTTTTATAAAAATCATTCAATAACCACTTTTAGGAGCAAATTGAAGATATCGCTCTTCCACCATAGTTTCCCACGCCCTTGAGATGAGTGTTATATTAAAGGCGATTAATAAACCATGAGATATTCACAAATAATATAGGCAATTCGTGGTGATTGTTGCAAAAAGGTGCATTTTTAATATATAGACCATCAATCTATTCTATTTCAACACTTATATACTTTCATCCATTAAAACGAGAGACTCGAGGGATATTTAAAGATAGTTTTTTGAACTAAAGCTTATTAAAAACTTGTCGATTAATTTAAATTATTTCGATACTTAATTTGTATGGATATATTGCCAATTTGTCCTTTGATTTGAATTTCTAGTCTTGGATAAATAAGCATTAATTCAGACAATGGATGCAATCAGGCTGCATTGAAGACTTCGAGAAAGACTCGGTAGAATATGAAACAAATTAGCATGCTGTATGTATTCTTGTTGTGTATCTATTATAATAAATTTAATATTTCATGTGCTTTTGCTGTACAAATAATCTAACTTACTCTTATAATAATATCTAATTGCAAGCTCTGCTTAGGTATTGAGAAGGCAAACCGTTCTTCATCATAATGTTTACACAATACTCATAAAACTTCAATTTATTCTGTTTAGAGTGGGTCCCAACTATTTTACTAAAAGAGCAGTCACAATAATTATAATATTGATGAAGTTTTATTAACAGAAAAATATATTATACATAATAAAAGCAGTGTTCGGTTAAATGAAGGATTTTTAGGAGAGCAACGTCTTCTACACAACAATTTGAAGGAAAAAAAGTAGTAATTTAAAATAATAAAAAGATGTAAGGAAAAAAATAGTCTAATTTTATATCCGCTCAAAAGATATTATATAGGTTTAAATAAAATGGAAATTAAGAGTAAGATAATAAAAAGTAAATTGAATGTGATTTCTTAGCAAAGGAAAGAGAAAGAAAACCTACGCATATCGACTGGAGACAAAGATCGAAGAACTTACTATCAACGTCAAAAAAGTATGGTCAGTATTATTTTAATCGGCTTCTAGTTTGACCATTCAGAAACAAAAATGTTTGTAATATTTACAATTTTTTGTTCCAGCGCCATTTAGACGGGATATCTAGATCCATTCGAGATCTGAAATGTGAGTTCCAAAATAAAGCTTGTTTCTATGGCTTGCATGTTTATCAATTGGGGGAGGGCTTATATTGGGACAGTAAGAATGACGAAATTGGTGAACGTTGTCCATTAACACCGAAGGTGATCACTTAAACCAGTCTAGAATCACTTCTTCATATTACATAGATTTCGCACAATGTCTATAAATGGTTCCCCAATCGAAATGTCTGATTAGTTTTGTCATCTGTGCGTTATGCCCAAATCTAGTTAAAGAATAAAATAAATGATAATATTATTCCAAAGGCATAGTTTTAAATACTGTTGATTTTTTTTGTCAAAATTTAAATATTTCTGCTACCTCAAACTACAGTGGAAAAGAACAGTGATTAAGTTAGCGATTATTATTTTGTCACATTGCTAAATTATTCGCACTGCTACAACAACAACGTCCTAACTCAAACAATGACTGAATATTTTAAAATGGAATCCGTGGAGGAAGTTTCGTTTACATTTAATTATAACGGAAGATTTTTTGTTATCAACTTTACAATATTTATATTCCTGAACGAGAAATTTTATATTTCAAAATATTATAAGTAGTTTATTATAAGTTTATGTTGTATAAAATTTATTTTCTTTACAACTAATTTACGTAAAAAAGGTATTGTAAGTATCAATGTAAAATAAGAATTTTATTAATAAATAAGTATCTTAACTCATTGAATATTTAAATCTATCGGCTTATAATCTAAAATAGATATGGATAATTCACATAGATTGAGCCAGTCCCAAATAATTATATGAATCTTGTAGGTATTATGCATACTAACGTGACGATATACATACATATGCAATGTCTTATACACATATGTAAGTATAGCACACAAACGCAGGAAAATTTGAAAAAAATACCATTTTTATTTTGGTCTTGCTGGAAATTGAACACGGAACCTCTTAAATCAAATGTAAGTGTGTAACCTCTGCGCTATACCGGCCGCTTTTTTATGGTTTTGATGTTACCTCTTTGTAATGCGATAATCGGAAAAGTTAAGTCAATGTTGTCGACCGACTGTACTTGGTGGAATTTCATGTTAAATTAATAAAAATAAAACACTTGTATTTAGTATCTATACCTACTTACACAGTGTAATTATTGAAAGCCGGCATGCGATCGCCAAAGTTCTAAATATAAGTGTCTTATTTTCAATAATTTACTCGAAAGAGTATTAAGTATTCTTCATTCTAACTTTTGAAATTTCATACAACTGGTCTACTGGTTACCCTTTTTGCAGGAAAGACCGTGATAATAACTTAATAATTATTTTTGCCATAGCGCAATATCATAAATTATTGGTAATTGTTGTTTGTCTTTGTTAATTTTTTGTTATTTACTGTGTTTGGTTCGTTTGGGATTGAATTTTATCTTCCTGATAGGAGCATCGAAGACGTGAGTGCAGTATAAAAGATTCGGTGGTGTTGACCTGCCAGCCCCTCAGGTTGCTCATTAGGGCCCACCCACGATGACAAAAAATTTGCTTAAAAGAGTGGATAAATGTATAATATGTGTATATCGTCGCGTTAGTAGGAACCCATAATACAAGATTCATCCTATTTTGGGACTAGCTCGATCTGTGTGTATTGTCTATGTATGTTATGTTATGTTATGTTATGTTAAATAGAAGTCCCCCGACTTCTGAGTTATCCGGGTACGGGAGTCTTCAATGTTTTTATAGTGCAATATCATACATAATGTTGCATCAAGATGGCGTCTTATCTGTCTCATGCTCCCAGTAGATGGGACCCTTGATTGACCATTGAAGGAAAAACATGCCACAAATAATGACTAATATGTGTATGTGACGTTCTACAATATTACCTATTTCCTGTAAAATTCAATTATTCGTAAAAAAGACCTTTTGAACTCCTAGAACACCATAGTTTTGCACCTACAACAATATAATTATTTCTAGAACTACCTACATAAATTCAAACTTTATTTTATACATATTACATTTATTTTGAGCTGTGTTTTTAAATTTATTTAGTGCTACAATAATAATATTTATAACACTTTCATGTTAGCAGGTACACATTTCAAGTGTTTATTTTGAAAAGTTCCCATGCTCGATATTTCACAATTTTGTAATAATACCTTTATAAAGTAGAATAATAATACTAGGTAACTACTTGAGTATGTATGTTATAACAATATTATTTTGAAAAGTTTAAAGAGTTTGTATGGAAAACTATTTTAATAATGTATCAACATACATACATATGATACGAAAGATTTATCGCTTGCATGATCTCAGTCCATATAAAACATTATTTTATTGCCGTATTATTATAGAACAAGCGTAAAACCCGGATTTGTTAAACGAGGATGGTAACACCCACCCTTAAATTTTTTTAATTCGCGCAGAGGACTACCTAATCTTGCATGAGTCCTCGGTGAAAAATAGGTCTCTCGTTCTTTTTTTTGTAATTTTTCGAGTGTCTTGTTAGTCAAGTATTCTTCAATCATCAAGAGACATAGAGTATTAAGGGTTGCACCCTCCCTCACCCATGGATGTTGCAGGAATGTCAATTCCCATGTCATCCATACTCTTCATGCAAATTCTTCTCAAGGAAGGGCTCAAAGTTTGCCTGAAGGGCTATTCCCGACAAAATCCTCCCCAAAATTAAATATAACCGTTAATGTCCACCGACTCCATTGTTTACAAAAGAACTTAAAATTAACTTACAGTTACGTATTTACTACGTACTAGTTGTTAGCCTAAAGACATAGAGTACCTATATTGATTTTCAAAATACAGTTTTTTTCTTATTATGGCTAATATAGGCCAAATTGAGATTCAAAGACAATATATTTTGTTTAAGGGGCAGGCACAAAAGATGAAATTTTTCAAAGAAGTAAATATTTCATTCGAAATGTTTTCGATAATTTCTTTTCTTCCACGAGTATACCTCTTTTTGAAGGGATGTCATCTATGTGTTTTTTATGTGTAAGTTTGTAAATTATATCTGTTTGTGTTATGTTATTATGCATAAATAAATAAAAATAAATAAATAAAAATAGATGGACTCTTATCAGACATACCCAAAAGAGCTGGTCAGTCTAACTTCTATGAGAGGGCTTTTGGTGTTGTTGGACCGGTTACGTGAAATCGCTTACCGGTGCTATTGAGATATATTATGAACAGACTGTCAGAAGCAAATTGAAAACTGAACTCTTCTTCGGTGCCCTTTAGATGGTCTAGGGACTTTTAAACGGCGTCAAAGAAATAAAATTATCCAGAATCATCATCATACCCACATAGCTCTCCATAACAAACTCATGAGACGTCGTCCACTGAGGAGTTCACCTTAGAAAAACAATTTAATTTTATTGGCTCTGGAATAATCTACGTTACAGGAAATCACCTTTTTAATCTCAAATCTTAGAATCTAGAAGAAGAAACATTGATTTCTCTGGGTATAAAGAGTAAAATAATAAACAAACATACTGAAATATTTATTAGGGGCTTAAGTAGATAGATATATTATATACGGTGCATTAACTTCATCTTTCATAGCGTGTAAATGTTGTATTACTTTCTGGTGTTATAGAAAAATTATTATTATTATTTGCAATTGTTGAATAATAAAATCAAAATTTGACTCATACGATTATTGCACTAGATCATTTAAGTGATGTGTAAGAAATTTGATTCATCGATCGCTTATCATAATCATCGATCATACCCTGTTCCGTAGACACTGAAAAGATTAATGGTGGCCTGTTTTCTGGCAGAAAAAGTACATAACCTTCTTAGCAAATTTTTCTTCTAATTTAAGTGTCCTCTCAGATATCCTCGACATAAATTATCTCCTTGGCAACAATCTGAACTATGCCAGTTCTAAAAGCTCCTTCACAATCGGGATTCTCGTACGACCTCTTATATTTTCTGGTCAGGACATTCGTATCCTTACCACACCACACCTTTCTTCTATGTATTTTTCTTTTTTCGATCAAATTTAGTTTGAATCAATCTTGTCTAGTAAATTTGTAGGAGGCTGGTTTCTGCCCTGTGCTCCCGAGAGGAGCGTTGAGGGCGATGATGATGATGATGATGAAATTTGTCTTATTTTTTCATTAAGTCTTGCGTTACAATAATGTGAAGCTGGCTCTTTTGATCCACATCCTTCAAGTGCCTCCATTCTGTGTCTATGCTTGATCAAGTTTTGCCGTCTTCGAGTATCTTTATACGATTGACAATCAAGTTTCAATAGATTGACAATTGCAGAGGGAATTCCATAAGGCCAACCTCGAGCCCACTTTTTGATAAAGAAAGAAAGCTCTTATTTTAGATTGACTGGATGACGTCAGAACTAATGTTCTTGAAACATTGTTGACAATCAATGTGTCATGTATCCTTAGTGGATAAGCAATAGCAGTCACTATCTAAACTTTTTTGGATCATCGATAATTTCAAAACCATATATCAATATTTTCCATCCCTAATATTATTACAAAGTGAATATTTGAATAATATTGAAATTTTGAGTTGGCGTGTTAAGTGTATATTCGAAATATATTTTTTTATTTACAATTTATTTAAGTTTGCTAAATATTTTTCGATTTATGTACTTTACAAAATTTGAAAATAAAACTATTTCAAGAATTTTTCGTACCACCTTACCACCTAAATTTGACATTTTTACTGCATTTAACGCAAGGAAGATTAACGCTAAGAAATATAAAGGTAAGTTAATATTTATTCAAAAAAATAGCATACATGGCAAACTTTAAATTTTGTTTGATTTCCGGAATGTATAAGTTCTCCCACTCTTTTTTGCAAGTTTTATAGTACCTTACACTTACAATAGGATGTTAAACTTTCGCCACTAGCGGCAGTCACATGGCTGGATGAAAACTTCTATCATCAATCTTCAATCATTTGGTTTCGAAGGCATTCATTCGAATATTTCTTCGCAGAATACTCCGAATGGTCACCGAACGATTGAAGATTGATGATTGATTATCTGGACGCACCCAATTATCAATCTTCAATCATCAACCTTCAATCATTAATATTCAATCAATTTTCAACTATTCGGTGACCCTCTCAGGATGGGTAACGAAGGCAGTCATTCGAATATATCTTCGAAAAATACTCCGAATTGACACCGAATGATTAAAGATTGAATATTGATGTTTTCATCCAACTGTTTGGACGCTGCTATTGGCAAATGCTTTGATTGTATTGAATTAGCTTTTTAGTGACTTTGGCATTCTGGCTTAATATAATCAACAGTGAATTACTCGGCTAGTTAGCTACATAAGTCGTCACCTCATGGAGGTCTCTCTAACCATGCTCAAAGCCATACTTAGGACATTCCACAATATGGTTCGTTGTCTGATGTTGCGATTCGCATCATACTCTATACTTGGGGACATTCATTCATCGCCCTCAACGCTCCTCTAGGGAGCACAGGGCAGAAACCAGTCTCCTCTATTCTGAGCAACTCTGCGCCAATCGGGTCACCTCCTCCCACGACATTCCTTGCACTCTGATGTCGTTGCCATAGGAACGGTGTATTGTGAAGAGGGACGCCCGGGCTGACGGAACCCTTGCGGACGGAAGAACAGTGCTCTTTTCGACCAACTATCATTGAGGACATACCCCATAAATACACCCTCTTCGTCATACTTTCATCTTCCATTCGCTTCACATGTCCAAACCATCGGAGCATATTAACACGTATTGTATCCATAATACTACTCTTGCATTCGCTCATTCTCATGATACTTTCATTCTTCACTCTATCACACAGATTTCATCTAATGTTCTTCTCAGTGATCGCATCTCCATAACATATTTATTCCAATTTCCTCTCCATTGCCTTCTCAAAATTAAAACATTTAGGATGGGTGGCCAATCTCATCACATAATTTAAGATATAAAGAGTGGGAGACCAATTCTGTACCGGGTGCTTGATGAAAATAAAGACATTTTACATCTTAAATTCAGTGATGAGGTTGGCCACCCATCCTGGATGCCTTTTTTTGTTGGCACGAAGACTTCTTTCGGCTTCCACGTTTATCACTTGCAACTGGTCCGCTGACTCCCCACTCATGGAATATGCTGTGAAGATAACATTCATAATAATATTAACTAGTAACTAGCGCCACTTACGGGTAAATATCGCATCTCAGACAATTATTTCAGCGGTCGATGATCATGCTCAGAGTATTAATTAGTACCTCCATACAAGTTCCACAGTATCAAACATAGTGCAGGACTACGAATCTTGTACCCAGTATTATACATATAAGGTACCTACACAGTAGCAATTACAGAAAACATGTTTAAGTCCAATTGCCTTATCGTGTCGTAGGATCATATGAATGTCTCTCTAATATGTGGACTACTACAGCTCACCAGCAAAAACAAATAAGTCCATATTGCTTATACTATTTTATCGGTGTTATTTTTTAAAACCACTAAAATTAAAGAACGGACTGTCATATAGGTATATCTTTACATTTGTATAATTTCTCTTACTTAACACATGACAGTTCTTGTAAATTAATTGATTCATACGTGATCAAGCCAAATGGTTCTCAGACTTCCGCATTTCTTCAGACACCTTCTTTCGGACAATAGTATAATATCCTTTTTGTCAGCCTTTCCTCATTCATTCGTTCCACATGTCCAAACCATCGTAACTTATTTATACGTATTCTATCCACAACACTCTTCTTACATACGCCCAACGCTCAGCAAAGACATCCACCAATATGCTGGACGAAATCAATAGAGCCAGCAAAGTCCTATTTCTATGACAGAGATTTTGGTATCGCATCAGGACCTGTCATCTGGAATCGACTCCCCGAGGACCTTTGTAAAGTATAATGTTTGTTTTGTTTTATAAATGGTAACTAATTTCTTGCATGTGTTGGATAGTATTATTATTCCTATTTGCTTAATATGACAAATTTTACTATTGAATTTTAAATTTATTTTACATGACTCATTGTATTGTTTTTATTGCTTATTGTTTTATTGTTTAATCCTACGATTATTGCTTTGTGAGCATTATTCTATTAATTTTGTTAACATAATTTACTCTATTCTATTGTAATTGTTGTTTGTTGATTTTGTCTATTGCTTATTGGTGCTGCTGTGTTTGGTTATGTATGTTTTGTAGAGCACATAAGGGTAATATAGGGATCTTCACTGGTTTGCTTATTGCTTAATAATATGTTATAGACCATTATATTTTTTGTATCAACTGTATGTATCCTGTAAAATTGAAATAAATAAATAAATAATCAATAACAATGTTCAGGAGCGAATATGTAATTGAAGATATCTATCTTTTACATTGCTCCCTCCGCCTTTGAGATGGATGCTCCATTGAACGGTGCCGAATAAATCATCCAACATACTCACCTACTTAAATATTCTATCTTTATAATCTGTCATAAAAAATAATCTATAATTATTTATAATAATATGTATTTAAAACAATTACCTTTGTTAACTGAAAGCTGCGTCATGGATTAATTATTTTATAGCTTCCGAACTATAACAATTATCCACTATAATATTAATCTATGTAGGTACCATAGATATCCACTAATACATAACAGTGCATACATATGGGGAGCAAATATTCAAAAAGTGTTTGGTCACAAAAAAAAAAAAAAGTAAACTATGATAGTACATAGGTAGTTACATTTTTTGAAAACTTACAATACTACGTAAAGATTTTCATCCAAAACGTATTTTTTTCAATACATTTTAATACGTTATGTTACACGCAACCTATGTTTTTTTGATGTAAATATCGATGGTTTAAAGCATAGAAGACACATGTCCACTTTAGGTAAAATGAGTTAATACATGTACAAGATCGGTTGCAACGCCATCTATGTCCTGATTAAATATTACCAACTATCTTAATATCATTATTGAAATATTTAGTAAAAACCAAATGCCACATGTCCACAAATTCACTTTGTTTTGTGCACAGATGTAACATGTCACATAAGATATGAAGATTCTAAAAAACACGTGTCCATTTAGGACGGACATGTGTCATCTGTGCACGCATAAACGCATCCCAAAAATCGCCGTGAGTGACACTTCCATCACACTTCCAAACACATGTCCATGACCATCATCTAAAAATGCTAATTCTTGGCATTCTGGTTAAAAATATAGTAAAAAATAAGTAATAAATGACATTAAAAAACAACAAAGATTATGATTTTCAACACCTTCTGCATTAATTTGAAGTTAGTGAATTAATTAAGAATCTCAAACTTTCAAAACCTGTTTTCTCTAAACTGTCAAATGTGGACACGTGTGTTCTGTGCTTTAAACCATCGATATACAATTTCATTAAAAAAAATGACTATTTACTCACGGCGGCCATTTTTTTTTGTTACATAACCTGTTTTGAACGGAACCTCAGAAGAAGAAGTGTGTGATTGCCTAGAACAGGAAATATCTGTAAGAATATGAATCTTTTTTAAATGCAAAAATAAACATTTTATTCAAAGATATACTAGATCGGTAATTCAAAGAAAAAATCGGTCATGCGGCCAATCAAATTTTGCATCCAGTTTTAAACTGACGTTGGTTGTAATGTAACACAACACAATATTACTAATGCTTGAAGGGCATCGATGTTGGAACACAAAAAATCCGAAAAAATGTACCCCGCTGCAAGTCTAGTTTGTCTATGGTTTCATTAAATTTTTCACGTTTTATAATTATTTATGTATGCATTTTCATTCACATCAATATTAATAATTGTCCATGAAATTTACATTCAAAAAATGTTTAATCCTACAGATCCACGCAAAACGAGTTTTGTCCAATTTTTTTCAAGAAAATATTAGCTCTACATAATTGGATTTCTGATAAATGCTAGTGTTTAGTATATGTAGTAATATACAATAACTTTTTTTTAATAATTATGCTTATTTACCAAGTTACAAGCTAGTTATAAGTTTTTTTTATTTTACCAAACATTGAAGGCAGCGGACAAAACACTTTTTGAATATTTGCTCTTCAAATAATATGTAGGTACGGAGGTAGTAGTTGATAGCCTCAGTTAGTACATAGACCACTAGAGGTTGTCTTGAGATTTATTATTAATTTATCCTCCCACCAGGATCATACAGAGGACATGTCTCCGAGGAGGATGTTCCGTGATATCTACTATATTATTATTATTACAGTTATTAGCATCTGAAACCTTTGCAGAACCTCTAGTGCTGTGTTTCCTCTATCCTCTGGAGATTGCGGGAAGTGATGATCATAATCCTGATTAGCTGTGTAAATTCTATGTGTGCAAAATAATATTCGTGATTTTTCTGATTTATTTCTTTTAACACAATTTTTGCAAATCATATTTTATGTAATACCCATAAATTATCAAGCAAATTGTCAAATATAACATTGTTTATTCTTCCATTAGCTTCATGATGATATGAATGAGGCCTTTTCATAATGTCTTATCTCTAATCAACGACATAAGATTATTTGGGAAGTCATGTGAAGAAGTGACTCTGTTAATAGTTAAAAATACTTACTTATGCAGCTATTTCTGTCTACTGCTGAACATAAACCTTTCCCCTATGTCTTCAGGCATCTTTCTCCTAAGCTTTCTGCAACCATTCTCCAGCGAAAACTTAAAAATAAAATAGTACATAATGTAATCATTAAGATTTTCAAATTTTGTAGACGCATATTAAAAATAAGGAATTACAGAAAGCATGCCTGAATTCAAGTAAGGAAATAGGTAGTATAATAAAATATTCAGGTTGTATTAACGTAAATATCAAATCACATGATCTTTGTCTATCAAAAGAGGTTTTAGATATTCAAGCAATAATTATAACGGGTATACCTAATAGTTGTATGAAATCAAATCCTCCGCAATTAGTGATTTAGTAGTGCTCCAGACAGGGCCAGTATTCACAGGATTCCCAGCAGTGAAGCCTCCTTCAAAGGAGATCCCAGAGGATTTAGAAAGGAATAATAATACAGTCCAAATAATAATATCTATAAAGATACAATAATGAAGAGGTCAGAGGATAAACGGTGTAACCTAGATAAAAGCTGGTAAATTTTCGTAAAAATTTTACAGTATAATGTGTATATTATAATAAAAAAGAATATACCATATTCTTGGTTAAGCCATATTTGAGTATAATCCATGAGATTAAACAAAGAACAACACAGTGTGTGTAAAGAAAATCTTATTTCTGTGTCATATTATGAAACAATGGACCAAAATATGACGAATTATGGAGTTTTTCTTGCTGGGTTAATTTTGAAAGATCTATGTAAGATTTATCCCTCGATTTTTTTAATAAAAGATATATCTGAGTTTTGGTAATAAACCCAAATACAACCCTATACACCTTTCACACTAAGCTAAAAGCTTGTGCCGTGAAAGGGTAGTTTGCCGGCACCCGGGATCGAACCGCGGACCCCTTGTTCATGAGGCCGAGACTCTACCTCCAGGCTACCGACGAACTCGATTGCGACCATTGGGCTGAAATATAATACAACAAGCAGGTTTAGATGAAGATTTATGCGGAATGCTGAATAAACATCCCAACGCTTACAAATTGGCTCTAAGCTGGCTTAAGTGATCACTTTCGGTGTCCATGGACCATGATCACCGATTCCACCATTCTCATTGTCACGGTATAAGGCCCAAAAAAGGGAAATATTTAATACAAATTAATCATAGAAGCAACCATTTCTTGGGGATCTCATATTCAGGTCTCAAATAAATCAAGAGAGACGCATTTCTCAATCTTCTTCCAATTGGATTTTACACAATGTCATATAGTGTAAACATGATTTTGTTATCCAGATGTTTTCAACACTTCACTATACCTACACAGATATCAGTATAGCTGGCGGACTTATCACTTACGTAATTTCAACCAGACAGCCAGTGCTGTCTCAATTTTGCTGACACAGTTTCTTTTCCAAACCTGATTGCGAAAATTCCGTATGAAAAAAATTGATCTTGAGGACCTCGATGATGCAAGTCGACTGCAATAGACATTGCACCACGTGGCCGGTTGGTCTGATGTCTGATTGGTTTTAAAAAAAATAAGGATACCTCACATTTTCGGTAACTTCGTCAGACAATAATCCTATTGTTACAGACGTCATTGTACCACGAAACTATGTTTATATTATAAGTATACACTGTTACTTATTGTGACTTTACGTTTTCCTCTACTGAAGGCCCAGCGAATCTTATAATAATATCTATGTTTGTGGGTGCTTGCTTCCCTTACTTACTTACTGCGAAGATCGTCTGTCTTATTACTAGGTTGCCGGATAGGTTCATCACAGATTCCTTGAATGTCACGAGGGTATTATCATACTTCAATATTGAACCATATAAAATCAAAACGAAATGAAAATAAAATTACCTTTGGACACCCGGTAAATATTTGATCTCCCATTTTTGTCCGTAAGTTTATTAGTGTCCTGTTAAAGGCAGGTTTAGAAAGAATAAAGATATTTTACATCTGAAATTCGGCGATGAGGTTTTCCACTAATTCAGAAAGTATTTGTTTTGAGTAAGCACGGAGAAATCAGTTTGCACGTTTATTTTATGTGACTGGTCTGCTGGATACCCCACTTGTGGGATATACACTTCTGGGTTAAAAATGAAAACAATGTTAAGTGACTACTAATTAATTTGACACTTCAATCAGAATACACAGTAACAATCTTAGACATTTACGAGCGGCGTTATAGCTACTAACTTGTTCAGGGTTGCATGGCCGTGTTCGGGTGGGCAAAATTTCTCCCAACGTTTTGCCAAAAACTGTGGAGAGAGGTGGATGTCTAGCTGCCCTACACCGTTCCTGGAAGTAAGGCAATTAGGTAGGAGACGTAGTTCTCTTCTCAATTGTTATGTATCTCAGAAATGTGAAATGCTCAGTGTCAGTAAGTTAAGCTTTCTGAGAGACAATAATAATGAGAATTGGATTGCGTTCCTATCTTATCATCTCAACTCTAGTAACGATACAGGAAAATAAGATAACATCACCAACATTCCCTCCCATCCTTGAAGACATACTGTTCACCTGACCAAGCAATACAGCCCAGAACGAGCTAAAAGATAGAACTATCATTTTCTTCTTCACCCTCACCTTTATTTCTTTTATTTGGGGTCCACTCTCTTAGTCTTCATTTACCAAATCCTCTGGTCCCCTGCATCCTCTGAACGCCGCACCGCTCTGCCTCCTCAGGTCCCTGGCCAATGTGGACATGCAGGTGTTTACTGATCTGCCTGGTCTTCTGGGTCCTACTTCTATTATGTCCATCGTCTTTTTTTATCATATTATTATGCTATGGTAGTCTCAAAATAATTATGTCCGTATAATCTTAATCTGTTTTTTAGTCACTTTCTTGCCGATGGGAGCAACTTTGAAACTTCTAAGATATAGTAATAATTGATTTGAGAAATATAATAAGTTCAGCTACCTATTTGATTTTTATATAAGAATACCCTATTCCCAGTGGAATTTGGATATATCTCTCTAATAATATTCCACGGTACATAATATTATTATACAATATCTATATAGTTAGTTACTTTAAATCTAATAGTACGAGAAGAGCCCTGAGACAATTTACTTACTCACTACATATTATTACTCAAATGTCATGTTGATTTGGGATTCCCCCGTTTCGGAGATTTTACATACCATGATTGTAGATACCTTCTTAATGAGAGATGTAGCTTCTTCATCATTATTCTCTGTTATAAATAGAACACTATCGCTGTGCTTACATTAACGGAAGTGATCATTAATGTACGCAATATTACATATATGTTTTTGGTGATCAATTTACATACATATATAATTATGGCAGTAGAATTAGAATCGAACAAAAACTTACTCATCTATTAGTATAATATAAGTAACAAATTTTTGTAAGTCAGAAAAATATACGACTTTTGCCTTTTATAAACATATAAAATAGACATAAAACATTTAACTATCTTCAATACCAAAATAATAAATAACGGTGGTATAAATTTTTTACATAAGTAGATAAATTTATAAAATCTTAATAAGTAATATTCTGGAAGAAATCAATGAGACAAGTCCAGAAGAAGAAAATAGAAAAAAGGGAGACCTGTATCTAAGAAGCAACTCAAAATAAATGAAGAAAAAGAAGATTATTTTTATTTAAGATCGCTCGTTCCACAACACTTGTAGAGATGGCTGAGAGGACAAAACGTTTATCCGATTTCACACTACTTTTACACCCTCTATATTATGATTTTGGTCCATGATGTCAAGCTAAGTAGTTTTCAGACTTTTGCAACATAACGTATAAAGTCCATTTGTTCACAGATTATGCGACAATTACAACGTATACATACATACATACATACATACATCTTCTTCTCCTTGTCCTAGTTGGGTCGGGGGCCCATTGCGCCTAGGTACCTCCTCCAGAGATCCCTGTCCACTGCTGTTTCCAGGACCTCTGGCCACTCCAAACCAAGCCTTTCAACACACAAGTTTGACACCTGCCCTTGCCAGTTTCTTCTAGGACGGCCCACCGGCCCTCCAAAATTTCAACGTGTTTTTCGGAAATATGGATATTTTTAACACGTGTTTACCTGAATTTAAGCGTATGATAATTGGATCACTTACATAATTATCCTGAATCTCATAAGATATAGACAGAGGTTAGGTTAATACTCCAACTTTTACTATACCACCACGGCATATCCCACACATTTCTTTATACCCTAATCCTTTCTACACTGACGTACAAAATTTATAACAGGCGATTCTTTACTGTAAATTAGTTTTTTTTTTAAATTTTTACAAACATTACTCGTAAAACAAACCCTATTTTTTATACAAATAGGTACACTTACTTTTCGTCACATTTTCATCATTTATACGCTTGAGATTTCTATACTATGAGTTAAAATATCAAATATTTTTCTTATGGGGTGAGCATTCCCAAAACTGACCTATTCCTTGTATGGGAGTGTCCTTCACTAGGTGAGTAATTGTCCCTGGCTACCATCTATCTACATAAATATTATACCTGGTAGAACAAGTTTATACATTCAATATATGCCAAATAGTATTGGTATTAGTAAGCACAGAGGGTTGCCAAATCAATGTGGACACTCAAAAAATCTTATTTCTTTATTTACGTTTGTATCTTTCTGTACTTCTGAAATTTTAATTGAGTAGGTATAGCTTTTTTTATATGAAAGATGTATCTGATTTTTTTTTTTTATATAAACACAAATACACCTTTCATAGTAAGCTAAAAGCTTGTGTCGTGAAAGGGGAGTTTGCTGGCACCTGGGATAAATCCGCGCACCTCTTGTACATGAGGCCGAGACTCTACCTCCAGGCCACCGACGAACTAATGTCAACTCCCTTTCTTTCTGTCTCTAATTACTGGTAGTATCGTTCATATTTTTTACTAGTGTCAGTTACATAATTCATACATAATGAAATTGCCATAGGCATACGTAAGTGCAGCACTTGCTGCCTTGGGATAAAAAGAAATTTAAACTTTATGAAGTTGAAAAATTAGACAAAAAATATGAACCAAACGCAAACTGATAAAATAAGCTGAAATAGCGCGTGCACATCCGATGATAGCGATAGCTGAACTTACGTCTGTAGCAAACTTAATTACGTAAGAATTTTGGTGTTTCCACTTGTAAAAAGTATGAACAATATTACCTACCTGTAGTCAATTACAGAAAGAAACAGGTTGAAATTACTTATTATATCAAAAATACAGTAAGAATAAGAAGGTACGTAAAGAAATAAGATTTATTGAGTGAGTACATTAATTTGGTCACCCTCTGTAAGTATTACATATAATCTGTACATGGATAATACATACATAATTGGTATATGCTTTACCTCCAGTTGACCATCAATGCAATCATGCAATGATTGTATGAGTGCATGGCATGTACAAACGTATATACATTGTACCTACTATATTGTATGTGATACTGCTCTGCATGCCTTTAAGAACTAACAGGGTTATATGTTACTCATCTTTATTCAATTATAAACAATACCTCAAAACAGCAACTAAGGTTGCTGGTGTCACAGGCGTGCAGTATTACAAATCTGGTAAAACAATTCATAAATTTATATTATTTGATATTATAGTAAAATATAAGACACCAGAGCAAAAAATCACAGAACAGCAACACTATTGAAAACAAAAAACACAAAACACTATTACAAACATTGAGAAGTCATTACTAACTCTTGAATCCTCTTTCCAAACTCCTTAGGATTTTTTCATTTCTTCAATTGGTCAGGCAAACTGTTATAAATCATAACAGCAGAGTACGTACAAGAAATCATCTCGAACTTTATTTGTTCTGGGTATAATGTTTCTTATATTGTTTGAAGTCCGCGTGTTGTATCCATGTACACTACTGTTAGTCGTCAAGCTCAAGTTTGATTTCAAATGTCCGTTTCTTATCTTATGTATAGTCTTGGCTTTTTCAGAAGTTATTAATTGGTTGAGAGTCATTTCTCCTGTCACTTTATATAAATCAATAGTTTTAGTTAATCTATTAAATCCATGTTACTAATGATACAATCAAAATACGATCTTAATCTTATCTTCATCTTAACCGTAAGATGCGAGAAGTGACTATTTATAGTCGAAAATACGTGCACGCGAACCTCGCATTATCTAAGGATAGAAATTTTTAAAATTTACGTGAGTATTATGGTTGTGCTATGTGACATGACCTTAAGGGACCCCTTTAGCAAAAACGACAAAACATTCAATTTTCAACAAGTTTGGTACACAAACTCTCAAAACTTGTTGACCCTACGAACATTTTGATTTGATAAAATATGAAAACAAATATTAAGTAATTACCAAAACCAAACTTTAACTTAAAAAAAAACTTGATTTTAGCTTCATTGTATTCGTCTATAAAAAAGCATATTTCTAAAAATCGAATTCGAGGGTGTGTTTGGTAGGTACATAAATGCACGAGAATCCTACAAATTTTCATTGTGGTATACGGTATATTGTTTTTTTCATGGATATTGACCGATTTAAAAAATGTTTTTTTTGATAAAATTTCTCATCGAAAAAATAAAACAGGTGTTTCGATATGGAATTCTACTACCTAAACACCGACACAGTGAATAAAATTTCTCATATTTTGGAACCAAAAATCACCACATGAACTCGATTTTTTGTACACTAAAAAAAGTTTGCTAAAATCTTTGGTATTTATATGCTTGATAGGATGAATAAAAAACATATATATTTTACAAATAATTTGTATTTTGATATAACAAAGAGTACCTAAATAAATCTCGTCAGTCTGCGATTTATTTATTTTTTAGTAAAAAACCAATATAGGTAATAAATATTTGTTTTTTTATTTTATGATATCAATATGTTCGCAAGGGTCAACAAGTTTTGGCAGTTTTTATATCAAATTTGTTGAAAATTGAATATTTTACCGTTTTTGCAAAAACGGGGCCCTTAAGAATGTACGACACATTGTTCATATATTAATTTGGGACTAACATGATCAGTTTGAACATGCTAAAAAATGATAAGATTCGAATTCAAATTCGAACCATGACTCTTCTTCTTGGAAGTACAAAACATTAACATCAGACTTAAATTTTACCGAAATTTTACAGACATAGGAAAATATCTTAAATTTATATTATAATCTCATCCATTTTATTCCTTAAAATTTTCCAATATAATTATTATAAAAAATAATTTGGTTAAACATTTCAAAATGTTCAAATTATAACATTGCTCATATTCTTTTATCTTTTTTTCCAGAAAATAAAGTTTTAGAAAGGTAGTTTTAAATATTAAATATAACAATTTAAAATTCATAAAACCTTCCACTTGGAATTAAAGAAGCTAGTTTGGTATCGGAATTCTTGTAAGATTAAAATACGAGTCTCAATTTATACCATTTTTCTGATAAAAGATGTAAAAAATAGTATTTGAGGTAGTGAGTGGTATTATAAAACCTTATTGCGGTCAGTGATCATAGATTCATTCATTTATTCAGATTCAGATTTCTTCAGGCAACAACTTATTATTTATCAGTAGTTTCAGCAACAAAACTAGACTTTCATAGTATATAATAACGTAGTGGGGGTGAATAGCTTTTACGTTTTAAAAGGAAGTCACAAGAAGAGAACAGCTCACGGTGAGAGCGGAAATTGAAATAAGTTTGCTTTTTTTATTTTTTTATTATTTTTCATGTTTCTCCAGCAATCCGTGAAGCACTATTTATAATAACTAGAGAACCATTTGAAATTTTACAGTAAAATTTCGATTAACGTTTTTTTGTCACCATGTTTAATTCTTCTTTTTTCATTTCTTCTTGCTTGAGGTTATCTTCTTTCAGGCACCCCCAACGTCGCCTATCTTTCTGACACAGACTTTCCTATCCTGTATTAATTGTAGCAGCTATTCTGCTTTCTGAATTTCTGTTTACTTTCTAATATTTTTCAGAACGAATTTTTCGTGTTGCATCTGTTATATGATTTTTAGGAAAGAAAGAGTACAGCCTACATCACATATTATAACAAAAAAACACTTTATTGTCACAATACATTTTTTGTACAAAAGATAAGATTAACAGAATATTATAATTATTATAAGATGTCTACTTTTACTGTAAAATCGAAGATGTCTGGTTTATTTAGTCCTTTTAAGTCCTGCAATTATTGTATACCTAGTATGTCTTGTATATCAAGTAGATTGAAGTTGGCTTGTAGGTAATACAAATTTAGGTAAGTACCAATGAAAGTATGTATCTGCTCGCCTGACTGTAAATTACTTGGTGATTGCTGCAGATTGAGTTCTAGGAAGCTATATATAATTCTGGGAGGCAATGTCAACCAGTATAGCCCAGACTCTCTAATCAATTTTGATATTTAATTATTTGTTGTAAAATATTGAAAATTTTAATAGCGTTTTACTTGGTGAAGTTGATGTTCTAGTATGGCCTTGGTGAAGTTGGTAAACTTTGCAATGAGAGAATTTGTCACAGGTTGATAGATTGAGGACGAAGACTTCTATACATAGTCAATGTATTTATCCATTCTCTAGTTTTTCCACTTGTAGAAAATGGCTTGGTGGTAGAGAAAGAAAGATAGTTTACTCTCGTATATTTTAACCAGAAATAGTTAGTCGATAAGTTGGCATTTTTAATCATCCAATCGACCAACCAACAAAAAAAAACGAATTGGCTCAATACCTTTTGCGTTTACGTTAAAGCGATATTCGAAAAGCTTTTTATATTATCAAATGGTGAACAAACATAATATCTACCTGATTCGACCGCTTGTGAGAATTTTTTAGCTTAAAGTTAAATTTAATAAAAAGCTTGATTTATCTTGCAAAATATCCAACACAGCAGATTTTAGCTTTTTTCTGAATATTATAGGTATGAACTTGAATACAAAATTTATAACACACTTTTTCGGTTGCACCATAATTTCCGTAAGTTATGTGAGTTTAAAAGATGTGCCCATCGTGAGTCATTTCAGCACAGCCAGTTAAACACGTATTTAATTTAAAATTCCTGAAAAATGAGACAGTGGATATTATTTATGAAAATACGAAATATTTTGTTTTTTCAGGAAAAAAATCTGAGCACAGCGGGCGTACTTCAAAACACACAACACTGAAATTCGTTACGTGTTTTGAATTTTTCCGCCTATTTATGTATGAAAAATTCAAATGGAATTAATATAAACTATATTTAGCGTCCAAAAGTATAAAGGTATATAAACTCCTCTTTATATATATTATTTTTAAATATGAATTTAAAATCTTTTTTCAATTAAAATTTTTCATAATGTATAAAAGTTTCAAAAGCGTTAAGTACGAAATGCATGAGCAGCAACTTAAAATATGAGATAGATTATTTTCATTTTTAGTGTCCATTTTACTCATGCCATTTTAACAATGACCAAATATTAGTTTGTGAAAAGAAAGACGTTCGTAAATATTAGTTTTTGAAAAGAAAGACGTTGGTAAATATTAGTTTGTGAAAAGAAAGACGTTCGTAAATATTAGTTTGTGAAAAGAAAGACGTTCGTAAATGTTAGTTTGTGAAAAGAAAGGTGTTCGTAAATATTAGTTTGTGAAAAGAAAGACGTTCGTAAATATTAGTTTGTGAAAAGAAAGACGTTCGTAAATATCAGTTTTTGAAAAGAAAGACGTTCCTAAATATTAGTTTGTGAAAAGAAAGACGTTCGTAAATATTAGTTTGTGAAAAGAAAGACGTTCGTAAATTGGTGACTAAATATGGAATTCAGCAGTTATGAGTTAGTTGTTACCCATTCTGAACGTACATAGGTATTTAAAAGATACTTACTTTTCGGGTCCAGACTTTAGATTTTGCCACTCCAGTATTCAGCGACGTAGGTATATCGCCTTGTCACTCGCCATCATGAGTTCACTCTCATTACATGCATGGATTGATCATAGTTCGAAAAGGAAGACTAATTATTGTGCATTTATTTTTATGAAGCTAGCTCATTGGCTGACACAATACCTAATATTGGTTATATCGTAAAATTGTGGTGAAGTTGTTAAATATAATTTTCGAATTTTATTGGACAATGGCTTTTCACATCTTAATATCAGCGATGAGGTTTGACAGTGTCTTTTTTGTAGGTACAGAGAGAACAGCTTGCATGTTTATTATTTGCAGTTGATCTACTGGCTACCCTGCTTTTTCGATAGCCATGATGGCACATTAGTAGTAGCAGCAGTATTCTTTTATCTCCTTCAAATAAAAAATATAATTATTTCTCTATTATGGGTATCCATCTCATAATAGACTATTACGAAATGGCACCCAACATAAAATTGATACTCATATAAACTACGTCTTTGGAACGTGGTAATTATTATACGGAATCGGTAATGATCTAAGAAGTCAAAAGACGTCTCTCTCGCGTTGTTGTTTTATAGTAGAACGAAACGTTTTTTCAATTTATACAATTATGGATTCGTTTTTTCGCTGGCTGGTGTTTTGGAAGGCGCGCTGTGTGTTTCGAGCTCCCAGAAAAAGAATTCAATTTAGCTAAAAATTGCGGTTATTTGTTAATTTTTTTTGGTTTAAGTTATTATTTTGGTTATCACCAATATAATGTAAATATAAGTTTTCTTTTCTAATAATAATTATTGGAAAAAAGTAGGTATTAAGTATAGTTTTTAGTAGTATTGTTGCAATGCAGGTCGGGTAAGTGACATATTATTATTTTGTTATTTTCTTTCAGTCAAGAGTATTACGTTCACTATACGAGTACGGTCATTAATAATAATTTAATTTTTGGTTACTATACTCTGTTATTACGTTATCTAACTGAATACAAAATTTTGTTTTAATTTTATTTTATACTTTTTTTATCTGTGTTAATTAATGATGGAGAGGGAGCCGCCGGATCCTGGGGTTCCTCCGGATATTGGAAAGGACAGGCTAAACAGCCTTCCAGAGGTTAGGATGAGTCAGTCGGATGACCTGCCTGAGGTCGGGACGACACAATTAAAGAGGACGAGACAGTCTTTTTCCCCACCACCAGATGATTCAAAGAGAAATAAGGGAATGGTAAATAATTTACCATTACTTTTATATACTGCAAGGGACATGGGTCCATTTATCACTCATGTGCAAATGATGCAAGAGGGTTCTGCAATCAACCCAATCCTCTTTGGCAAGTCATTAAAAAATAATGTCAATAACATAAAACAAGGTGGAGTAAAAGCACTTGGAAAATATAAATTATCAGTAGAGTTCGAAACATTGACAGCTGCTAACGAATTTATACACGGTTCGCTTAGCAAACAATACAAGATTTTTATTCCCACGTACAATGTCACACGAATGGGAGTTATTAAAGGGATCCCTAAGGAGATTACTGAGGAAGAACTGCTTAATGAAATAATATGCCCTGAGGGGTATGGCTCAGTAATAAGAGTACGCAGACTCAACTATAAAGATAAAATTTCGGAAACTCCTAAATGGCTTCCATCTATGTCTGTCATTGTGACTATAGAGGGACAGAAATTACCACCCCACGTTTATTTCAATTACAATAGAATACCGGTGGATACTTACATATTTCCAACTGTCCAGTGTTTCCAGTGTTGCAGATTTGGACACGTAAAGACTAACTGTAGGTCAAAAGCAAGATGCTTTAAATGCACAGAGGAACATTCAGGAGAAAGCTGTGATATTACGGAAAAAAAATGTATTAACTGCAATGGACAGCATAACGCTACGAGCTTTACGTGTCCAGTATACATACGCGAAAAGGAGATAAAACATCTAATGGCAGAAAAAAGCATATCATACGTTGAAGCTTCAAGACAAATACCACGAGCAAAAACGTCTTTTGCCGATAAATTAAATTCATTTATCCCCCAACAAAATAATAGCATACCAACACAGTCAAACAATCAGATCTCGGAGAGAAAAACAATTTTTAAGTATAAAACACCGACCGCTCATAAGTACTTAGCAAAATCGGTTATTCAACCAAACACAGATTTATATATACACCCTAATGGAAACAACTCATACTATTCTAAAGAAAATGGAATTGCACTGAATAATAAACCAAATGACCTACCACTAGAAAATATAATGTGTACAATTTTAACTGCAATCAACTCTTTGAAAGATTTGATTCAAGGTTTTCCTAATACTGACTTACCGAACAACGCTGCCGAAATAAAACTACAAACGAAAAACACTCTAGTACAAAATGACCACCAAAAAACCGATACCAATACTTTTACAGAATAATAAAACTAATAGTAACTTTGCAACAAGAAAAAAAAATCTTCCCTAACATTCTCCAATGGAACTGTAGAAGCATTACAAAAAATAAGAACAATTTAGTTGAACTTCTTCATTCAGAGGATATAAATATTGCTGCTCTATCGGAGACATGGCTGAGAGAAACTACAAACTTCTATCTCAATGGTTACATAAGTCATCGATGCGACCGATTCGATGGATATGGAGGAACTGCTATCTTGATTAAATGTACAATTCCGCACTCAAGAGTTGATATAATAGCCCCAAATGATGATGTCCAAATCTGTGCAATCTCTCTAGGTGAGCTCACGATTGTATCCGTATACTGCAAACCGGGATATAAATTTGACACTTCGTGGTGGACCAATATAATTGCAACTCTTCCAGAACCCGTACTGATTGTGGGAGATTTTAATGCTCATTCTAAACTTTGGGGGTGTGAAGTCAACGATCGTAGTGGGGATGATGTGTCTGAAATTTTTCTTGATAATTCTAAATTATGTATACTAAATGATGGCTCTGCTACCAAATTTGCTCACACTAATGAAAAAAAGAGTGCTATAGACCTCACATTTTGCTCTCCCCAATTAGCACCCATCCTTACATGGAAGGTAGCAGAGGACAGGTATGGAAGTGATCACTTCCCGGTTATTATTAACAGTTTCAAAATCCAACTGAACATCCTCAACCAGTCGAGGCCCAGATATAGAATCGATTCTCCTAAGGCTAAAGTATCAGATTTCTTAGCCGAACTTGACTCCATTCCCAAAAATACCAACCTATTTCCTGAATCAACAGATTGTACTGATACATATGAGACACTAGTAACAACTATATCCTCTTTAGCCAAAAAATATATACCTTACCATTCCTCATTCCAAAGAATGAAATCATTCCCTGCTCCTTGGTGGGATTCAGCGTGTTCAGAGGCAGTTGGTAAGAGGAAAGAGGCTGCGAAAAAATATCGAAAGGATATGTCTGTAAAAAACCTTATCGAATATAAACGCATAGAAGCCAAAACTAAACTACTGCTTCGCACAAAAAAAAAAGAGGGATGGCATCATTTCTGCAAAAATCTTTCTCCGCAGTCATCCTCGAAGATGGTCTGGGAGATGGTGCGCAGATATAGATTGTCCTTTAATCCCACTAAACCACCAATCCCTTTGAATTCCGTCTGGTTTTTCCAATTCATAGATAATCTAGCTCCTCCATATGTTGTCTCAAAACAGGAACTCCATTTCCAATACAACAACAGACCTTCCCATAATCTCAATAGCCCATTTTCCTTATTTGAATTACAATCAGTCCTATCACACTTAAAAGATTCAACACCTGGGCCAGATGATATACCCTATTCATTTATAAAGCTATCCAGTTCATATTTCCAGAATTTCTTTTTAAATATTCTAAATAGTATTTTTGAGTCAGCACAAATCCCAAACAGCTGGAAAACACAATACATCTTGCCCATAGCAAAGCCAAATAAAAATCCCAATGAAAGTACATCATATAGACCGATTGCTCTGTCGTCGTGCTTAGCGAAATTGATGGAACACCTCATAAAGAACAGATTATCCTGGTTCTTGGAGCATAATAACTGCCTTGCCCGCAGTCAGTGCGGATTCCGTAAGGGTAGAAGTACCACGGATGCTTTGAGTATTCTAAGTACTGATATTCGAATCGCCTTTTCGAATAAACATTGCCTGGTTGCTGCATTTCTCGACGTAGCGTCTGCCTACGATAATGTTCATATACCTACTTTAATAAACAAACTCCATAAACTCGCTGTTCCTTACAAATTAGCCAATGTGATATTTGAAACTCTAAAAGAACGTACCTTGATATTTTTGGATTCTGGACAAAATTCGGTCATCCGAACCACGCACAAAGGGTTACCCCAAGGATCTGTTTTGAGTCCCCTGTTATATTCCGTATATACTCACGATATCGAACGTTCAATACCAAATAATGTTAATATTATTCAATACGCAGATGATCTTACTTTATACTCTGTTAACAAAGACCCTCTCATAGCATCAGAATCCTTGGAAAAGGCCTTAAATTCTCTCAGTGGATGGCTTGGTGAAAATAATTTGGCACTATCGACTGCCAAATCAAAAGTGGTTGTGTTTACAAAGAGGAGAAAATTGCCTAAAATTTCAATTGCACTTGATAACGACAACATTCCGATATGTAAAGAAGTAAAATTTTTGGGTGTCACTTTCCAAAGTAATTTACTTTGGACCACTCATATTAGTGACATCGTTGTCAAGTGTAATAAATCGTTTAATTTGATTAAATCAACAACCGGTGTTTGGTGGGGATCCCATCCTGAAACATTAAAACTACTATACAATGCTTTAGTCAAAACAATTATAGAATACGGATCCATTATTTTCGAACCCATTCCTAAATATTTAAAGCTTAAGTTGGACAGAATTCAGTTCAAATGCCTCAGACTAATAACCGGCTGTATGAATTCAACCCCTACAAATGTTCTTCAAGTGGAATCGGTGGATCCTCCCATCAATATCCGTAGGCAATATTTGAGCGACAAATACGTTCTTTCTACGATTTCGACGCAATCACATCCTCTCCTCCCAAAGTTGGCTCAATGTTCAGAAATTGATAAAATGCAACAGTGTTCTTTAGTCAAAAGTTTCAACAAGTTGTCTCGCACAATAGAGAATAGATTTTGTAGCTATCAAAATCCAATATATGAGATCCCATATGAGTCGCTTGCGCTTAGACCTGAGATTGAGTTTAACGATGAATGGAGGAAAAGCAACACAGTAGGTCAGCATTCCGAAACAATGAATCAGCTCTTTGGTGATTGCATTTCAAAGCTAAATAACTTCAACCATATCTATACGGACGGATCGAAGTCTGCGGAAGATCAATTTGTGGGTTGCGCTTTCCTTAATACTACCTTGGACATTAGTGAAATATTTAGCCTACCCGCAAATGCATCAATATTCACGGCAGAGAGCTTGGCAATTTTGGAGGCTCTGAGTCATGTCTACCAGGAAAAACTAGATAATAGTGTCATATTTACAGATTCACTTAGCTGTCTATTGCAACTTAACTCCTCTCCCTTTAACCCATTAACGCCCAAAAGAAAACTACATGTAAAAATTACTTTTAATCGTTATTTATTATGACATATAAGGTAAATTAGAACATCTATAACAAAAAATAAGGAGAAAATCACACAGCCAAAAAAATAGAGGGGTGTACTCAGCCGGGTACAATGGGCAGATTAGGAGTGAAATTGCCCTAAACAAGATCGCTCAACACAAAGTCGTTTTTTTGCATTTTTCACATCGGCAGCGGATCCGATTGTGGCAAACAACACAACACATTGGTTTTCAATTCGCTCTGGATTATGGCCATCGTTTTTTTATCCACTCCCTGAACTGTTGATGATGTTGGACGACTTTTTGTACTTTTCGGTTGTAGATACGCTCGTGAAATTATTCGTCTGAATGCTAACTGATCCATATATGTCACCTCATCCAGTCCTACTAATCAAAACATGCAGCCGCCATGCATTAGAAATGGACATATCCAATAAGTAAGTAAAGATAGCCCACCACCATTTTTTTCCTCTTATAGACACCCGGTACAGATTGATGGATTGATCCATTTGGTTGACACCACCCATTACTTTGTTATAATTTATTAAATGTCTCGGGATATTGAAATCAACCTTTTGCTTTTGAGCATTGCACCACCTTTTCACTTTATCCACAGGCTCTACATGATCCAAATTGGATCCAGAAGTAACAACATTATTATCCTTCCAACGTACAATTATAATTTCATTATTTGTGTCAAATCGGTAATCGTACTCAGCTCTAGGCATTTAGTACATATAAATCTATGGCTTTAGGTTGTTTTTTCATTTTCTTCACATCTGTGAGTGGACATTTCTTTGTTCTATTATCTCGTTTTGTTCCTTGGTCTGACTTTTTATCATTCAAACTTGTAGCTTGAGTATTGTCAACAAAATGTAGGTTTCTTTTAATTTCTTGAAATCTGTTGTGTGGCATACACTTCTATACCAATGGAATGCCAAAATCTTCATCCAAACTCCAATAAGCACGCTCAGCAGGCAATTTATGATAACCTGTTAAGATTAATATTCCCAAAAAATTCTTCAAATCTGCTTGATTCATTTCAAAATCTGTTATTTTGATTTGCGTACAAAACACTGTTTTCAATACACTTTCAACACGGTTCATTACACTTGCATCAAAAAAATTTCCGAACAAAATAATAGGTTTGTGGTCTTTTTATTTAAAAAAAAATATCTTTTCTATACATAGCTGGTGGACTTATTACTTACGTAATTTCTTCCAGACAACCAGTGCTGTCTCAATTTTGCTGAGACAGTTTTTTTGGTTTCGAAAATTCCTTACTAAACTCCGCGACCCAGCTGGGAATCGAACCCAGGACCCCAATGATGCAAGTCGACTGCAATAGCCGTCGGCCGATAGGCTGGTTGTGATCTTTCATTGAATTCACAAGACTTTTTTGTCTATTCTAAATAACATTGGTAATGTCATGTCTTGTACTTTGTACTGTATGAAGGCAAAGTTTTCCTCCATATAGGTTCCTCACAATCATATTTTCTAGCTCGTTTCGCAGGTCTTGCATAATGAGAAAGTGGTATATCATCCTTGCCATTTCGGCCTGAATACTCAAGATTGAGATAACGAGGTATTACCTCGATAGTACATGGTACATCTCTTGGAAGAGTTGAAGAGGTAACATCATCCTCATTTCCTTCTTCTTCATCACTCACGACAGCAGGATCTGGTGAAACCAAGAGAACATCGTACTCCTCATTATCATTATCATCAGCCATTATCGATTCGATAGCTTCTTCTAGTCCTAAACAGTTATTTTGACTTGTAAAAATGCGACAGGATGCCATTATAGAAACTTTGGGGATGCTACAAAATATAAATAATTTTAGTACAGATCTGCCCATTGTACTCACTTGAGTACAGTGCAATAAAATGTAGCCTACTGCATTGTAAGCTTAACAAATTGTAAAAATAATATCATCACTTGTTTTACTATAGTCTAATTGTATATTACAATAAAGAAATAGTCTAAATATTTTTTTGGTTATTATAAAAAAATATATATTTATCCTACCTGTATACACGTGCTCGCAAGCCAAAAATCAAACTGTCATTAATAACGGTTATGATTGCGTTGCCGCCATATTGATTTTTTTCGTAGACTACTAGTGCTATCTATTGTTGAAATAAGTCACTACTTACAGGAAAACCATAATAAAAAAACATGAAATCACGCCTTTAACAAGTATACCCATGTGAGTACAGTGGGAGGTAATGGGTTAAAGTGAAACATAACACGATCCTCATAAAAATAAGATTTCTCTTATATCTCTTACATCTCAATGATCAGCGGGTCATCTTGGCCTGGCTCCCAGGACACAAGGGAATAACAGGAAACGAAAGAGTTGATATGCTGGCTAAGAGTGCGAGGAGTTCGTACCCAATAAAATATAAAAAAATTCCTTCAAGTGATTTTGTTCCCACAATAAAGAGAGAAATGTTAGAGGAATGGGAGACTGATTGGAAGGAGACATCTAAAAAGCGCGGAAGGTGGTATACGGAAGTTCAGGAGGCCATTCCAAGGAAACCATGGTTTGTTGGGGCCCGTTTGTCCCGCAGGGAAATTTCATTGAGTTGCAGACTGAGATCTGGACATACAACTGCCCCGGCTCATTTGAGTAGGATCAATTTATTGGACTCCCCAAGATGTTCCTGTGGAGTGGATGTGGCGGATCTTAATCATATTGTGTTCGAATGTGAATTGCTCAAGAATAGGGATGAATTTGTACAGGAACTTCTGAAGAGAAGGGGTAACCTCCCTATGGGCCTGCCAAGTCTTTTGTGTGATCCAACTGCTGAAATGGTGAGAATTTTGTATGGTTTTTTGGAAATGAATGGGGTGCGTTTGTAGACTTTTGGGATGGTGAGATTTTATATTACTAAGTTTTATTAAAAAAATATATATATATATGCGTGTATGTGTATGTATGTGTGTATGCATATGTATATATGTATGTGTGTGTATATGTGTATATATATATGTATGTTGATTTAAAAAAAAAATACGTAAATACATATAGGTATACTTGAGACTGACCGGGAACACCATCATTGGTGAAGGTCATAAAAAAAAAAAAAAAAAAAAAAAAAAAAAAAAAAAAAAAAAAAAAAAAAAAAAAAAAAAAAATTATGGATTCCTACTACTTGTGTACTGATACTACATATAAATAAATTTCATACGTGCATTTCATATACCTACGACAAAATACTTTGGTATAAAATGATAAGATAAAACTCTCCAATATAATATTGGCTCCTCTGAACATTCATCTCAAGTGTATAAGAACAATTTGTACAGTCGAGACAGCCAATAAGGGGAGGTGCGGACACTATGATTTATAGAGTTTTAAAATGAAGTAATGCAGTGAGCTGGAGAGAAATTTCACACACAGAAAAATATAAAATTGTTCATTTCGAGATGGTTAATTTTTATTTAGTACTAGCTGACCCGGCAAACGTTGTTTTGCCATAAACATTATTTCTAGATTAGGTACTAATATAATGTAGCTATTAAAATAGGGGTTGATGGTAGAAGTGTGAAAATTTAGGGCTGTATGTATTTTATTAATGCCTCACCATAAAAAAATTTAAAATTAAAAAAATTGGCCCAAAAAAAAAAAATCGGGGTGCACCACCCTTAACTTTCAGGGGCATGAAAAATAGATGTTGGCCGATTCTCAGACCTACCCGATAAGCACACAAAATGTCATCAAAATTGGTCCAGCCGTTTCGGAGGAGTATGTTTATATATTAATATTAAAAAATAAACACCGTGACACGAGAATTTTACGTATTAGATTAATATTTAAGAGATTATGGTAAGTACAACATATTTTAAATAAGTATACTACTACTACTACAACATCACGGCAAATCCTACAAGTGGGGTAGCCAGCGGACCAGCTGTATCTCTGTGCCAGACATTCAGTATTGCTAGCAAACCTCATCGCTGAATTTAAGTTATAAAATATCTTAATGTTTTGGAACACCTGCCTTTTACAGGACAATCATTTTCGATTCCAAAAATAAATATTTCGAACTGTTCAACTATTGAACGGGACAAAGACAACGTATGTCTTTAACAATACGATTATTATATTTAGCATATTTCACTTTTTTAAGTATTTATAAGCATTAAGTATGTAATATAAATACAAAGTTATTAAAATGGTGGCTTCTCGAATATATTATTATATATTATTTATACTTTTTGAGTTTTGGAATTGGACAGTCCATAATATGTATATAGGAACTTACTAATGTATTGTATTTTATGTATACAGAGAGCTTTTGATAAAGTTTATAGGTAGGACCTACCAGGCTATTAAAGGTTTAGCTTTAGAATGGATCTAGCTACTTGTATTATGTGGAACAGTTTTTACGAGTACCTACCAACATAATATATTTTATTGGCTTTGAACAGTCGCATGTCGTAAAAATTTAAAACGACGCGAATTTTATTCCGCTAAAGTAGAAGTAAGTAGCTGATTAGCGTAGAAATATTTTATCTTGTTCATTGTGTTTGAGTAAAGAATATTTTTTATTATCATCAGCATGTTGGCGATGCATCCAAATTTGGATGAAATCCATACATTCGTTCCGTGATATAATGACTGAATGAAATGTGAATAATTTCATTCTATAGAACTCCATAATGAAGTTCAAAACACATGTTTTTTCCACTACCTTTATTTCTAGAGACGTCTTTCTTAATCTGATCAGATAAATAATGTTGATAAATTTATGTTACTTGTTTAAATTACAAAAAAGATATAATTCCTGAAAATGTTTTATTGAGTAGTTTGGGATCGAATATGGACAAATCTGGGACAAAGATGAATTCTGCAAGTTTATCGACAGCAGCGGAAGCTGAGTGCAGTCACCGCCTTAGAGCTTCGTTGACGGGACAGAATTCAGAGGGGCAAAGAAACGCCGTGCCGCTTAAGACCTTACGAACCATGAAGTTCAATTATTTTGAACTCCACTCGTTCTGGGTAGTAATATAATAATCGCCTATGTATGTGAAGTTTATTACTAAAATTATCAAAATGGTTCATGAATATGATATCTTTGAAAACAAATGCATTATTTATGATGCGTAAATGAGAAGAATAAAATAAGTAAATAAACAAAAAACAAAAGAATAAAATTTAATATAGGTATATATATATATATATATATATATATATGTTTTGAAATAGATTTTCGCGACGAGGAATATGTGATTGTATATTCTTTACGGATACGTCGCGTCGAAGTTTTTGTTCGCGAGCTTTCGGAATCATTGGAGATTCCATCATCAGGCAATGAGTGTACGTCTTCACCCGTCGAGGAGTTGGCGCTTACTAATTAAACGTTGACTGCGTCGAGGGTGAGAGGGTGTGTTTGTGTTGGTGGGGAGGGGTAGGGGGTGAGTTGAAGTAGTAGGTTTGTCTAGAGGCGGTGCTATTGTGTTTGTTTGTATGTGTGAATCTTCGGTGTGTTTGTGTGTAAGAATGTTAGAAGGCAGTGTTATTGTATTTGATTGTATGTCTGTATTAAATCTCATAACGTCCAGATGTTTTGCGGCGTTGTCGTTTTTAACAGAGCTGTTGCTCTGTGTTGCGACGTTGTCGCTTTGACGTGGTAAGTTTTTATGATCAATTTTTTGTAT